>VZTT01045969.1:22060-47875 GCA_013400855.1 Buphagus erythrorhynchus | reverse complement strand
GAAAGTATCTCCAAAGAGGAGACATAGATGGTTTCTGTGTGAGGGTTTAATTGTTGTTTTTTTAAATTTGTTGGGTTTTTTTAAAACCTGGAAGAAACAAGTACTGCAATCAATCATGAGGATTCTGTTAGTGTAGATCAGACTTTGATTTGGTGCATGCAGCTGAAGGAAATTTCCTTCATTCCACTTCCCTTTTACAACCAACTGTATGAAGTAAAAGTGTGGACTAATTCCAAGGGACTAAACCAATTATGATAAATAGCTAAATTTGTGAATATGTAGAATCAACTGATCATTGCATAATTACTTATACTCCCAAGGCTATGGTAAAAACGTGGCAGCAGAATCATTGTTATTTTTGTCACAGTAATTATAAATCATCATCGTTGCATTCTTGCAGATATGGCTGGATGAATGCCACCTGAAACTCTGCCTTCCCTCTGTGTCTCAGATTTGCTTTCCACTGTCCTATGAATTTATTTTTACACATATACACACAACTGCTCTGCATGTTTGCCAATAACTCTTGAAATCTGCCTTAGATATCTGTGAGTCTTTCATTTCATAAGAATATTCCTTGCAGATCTCCATTTCTGTTAACCTTTACAGTGATGTATGCATAACCACATGCACGTATTTCTCAGGCTGGAATAGCACGCATATTTTACAGGGCTATAACCAAATAATGTCCATGGACATAAACCAGTGTCCATAAACATTGATACTATTATAAGCCTTCAAATACTAAGGCTAAGCATTAAATGCTGACCTCCAGCTTGGCAGAAGGAAAAGAAGAAGCAAAGTTAGGTGAAGGATAATGTGAAATCAAGGGCTTATTTCATGGCAATGTGCTGCTGCTGCAGTTTGTTTTAAAAATCAGACTGCAGATATGCATTTGCTTCTAATGACTCTGGCCATCCACAAAATGTAGGCAAAAAGAAAGCCCTTCAAGATGAACAAATTGGCAGATAAACAGTTTTCCAGGGAAAGGAGAAAAAAAAAGGAGAAAAAACAAGCTTCAGAGCAAATAAGACAACTAAGTAAGTAACTTTCAAGTTCAGCAAGTACGTAATTGCAAAGCCCCTACTCTACAATATCTTATGTTGAGCACCTAATTACAGGTGTGGGATGAAATCCTGGCACCACTGGAAGTTTTATTACAGAGTTATGTGGAATCAACATTTCAGATTTCCTCATTTCTAAATTGCAATGCTTCATGGCTCATTCTGTAAATGTAAATGCATGAGTTAAGTGCCCATATGTTTGCCAGATCACAGGCTAAAACCTTCATTCAGATGAGTAGTTACTTGTACCTGAATAACCTCACAGATTTTAGAAAGCACCGTTCAAAGTCAGTTACTATTTGCTTTAGGTAGAGGTAACAGGAAGAGTCCCATTAAAAGGGAGGTATTAAGAACTTCCAGAATCTCTATAACTGTCTTTAGATCCTTTTCTCCTTGACAATTTCCACTGAGGAATTAAACATACCTCTGAATTCTATAAATAAAGGCTATCTAGGTTAATCTCTGCTATTCTCTTACCTGTAATATATACTCCAGCTGGAGAAGCAACCAAAACAAAAGAAGTCTATTGTGGCCCAGTCTAGTGGAACAGAAGAGTAGTTAAGGGAAAAAATAAAATAAGAGGAGAAAAAAAAAGGAAAAAGAGGGGAAGCAGCATTATGGATAAGACATGAAGATGCCTTTTTCATTCCTACAGTATAAAAAACTCCCCTTCTCCTATGAGGAAATTCAGCCAACACATCCAGAANAATTGCAATGCTTCATGGCTCATTCTGTAAATGTAAATGCATGAGTTAAGTGCGCATATGTTTGCCAGATCACGGGCTAAAACCTTCATTCAGATGAGTAGTTACTTGTACCTGAATAACCTCACAGATTTTAGGAAGCACTGTTCAAAGTCAGTTACTATTTGCTTTAGGTAGAGGTAACAGGAAGAGTCCCATTAAAAGGGAGGTATTAAGAACTTCCAGAATCTCTATAACTGTCTTTAGATCCTTTTCTCCTTGACAATTTCCACTGAGGAATTAAACATACCTCTGAATTCTATAAATAAAGGCTATCTAGGTTAATCTCTGCTATTCTCTTACCTGTAATATATACTCCAGCTGGAGAAGCAACCAAAACAAAAGAAGTCTATTGTGGCCCAGTCTAGTGGAACAGAAGAGTAGTTAAGGGAAAAAATAAAATAAGAGGAGAAAAAAAAAGGAAAAAGAGGGGAAGCAGCATTATGGATAAGACATGAAGATGCCTTTTTCATTCCTACAGTATAAAAAACTCCCCTTCTCCTATGAGGAAATTCAGCCAACACATCCAGAAGCTACTAGACATGACCTCCATGGCCATCAGATTTCAGAGTCAGCTTCTTAAAGGGTGACTATCTTTCCCTTTCTTTGTGCATATTTTGATGAGTCTCACAGGTTCTGCAGATAGTAGTATAGCAGAGCACATCAGAATGTTTTCCCCTTGCTACAGTACCTAAATTTGAGATTTGCTGCCAACAAGGAGTTGCTACCTGTAAATGTGTCAATCATGAACTACATGACTGCGATACAAATCAGAACTACTTGAAATTTTTGAAATCCTTCTATAGGGATAGCCCTGGCTTTGACTGACTGAACTTTGTTATGGTTTGTTGGGTGTAATTTGTTAGTACTAAGTGCTCTCTAGAAAAGTCAGCTGCACACTTCAGCTGTCGGCACTGACGTAATAAGAAACTTGGTTCTAACTCTGGGATCTAACTGCTTTAGACATTACAAAACTCTTCTCAACACTAAAACAAAGAGATTTGATCTCCCTTTCAGAGGACACAAAACCAAGAAAAGCACATTTCAGTGCACTAATCTCAAACCCACTTCAGCATAAATCATTCACAGGTTTGGTAGCATGCTTGTCAATTTGTAACAAGAAATAAGCGGAAGTTAGAAAGTGTAAAGATATTAGAGTGCTTATGAAGGATCACACATTGGATGCACATAAAAGCCTGAATACATACATCTGGAATGCAAATTAAAAGCATGGGAAACTACTCATTGTAAAGACACATAATGAACAAAGTGACAGATGCTCGAACAATGATTCCATTGCAAAACAATGTAGAAGTCATGACGTGGAAATCTTTCCTAAATCTCTAAAGAATAGGTTTTATTCCAGAGACTGCTTTATGGGAACAATACTGACGTATGCTTCTTCCTTGGAGACAAAGTCTTTTCCCTGAAGTACTGTGTGATGCAAGAAGGCAGTATTTGTAAGGTATCCTTCAAGAGGATGATTCTTAGTATCTGCTCTCCTGACTAAAATCTATCTCTATTAATTTACTGAGTAACAGATCACAGAGGCTTCTCAGGAGACATGTTTTCAGTATTTTTCCTTTCCTTATCCTATTTAACTTTTTTTTAACTGAAGCCTAAATGAGAAAGCATCTGCTGAGCATATGGAATTTCCAAGTATTACCATTAATGTATACTGCTAACATTAAGATTTTTCCACCAGGCACACACATATTCCGACTGGCATACAAACACTCTTGGTTTGAAGGACTCAGCAAGGAGAGATGAGTAACTGTGGACCAGCTCTGTAGTGCAGCATGAGCATTTCTGCCCAGAGGAAAACAGAGGTTCAAGTCTGACACAGAGGATGTAAAATACACTTTAGATGTTTAGAAAGTCCCTCTGTGTCAGCAAACTGTATAACAGAAATAACAAAATCTGGATCCAGAACACAGATTGCAGTTTTCTTTTGATATTACAAGCAAAATCCTGCCCTGCAATCTTAAGAACCTCAGTTTTCTCCCACAGGACCCAGAGAAAAGATTTGAAGGCATCACATAAATTTGCTATCATGCCAGTGCCAAAAGGACCTGAACCTCTTGGATCCATGGGGATTTATGGAAAGAGTGAATAGACTTGCTAGTCATTGCCAGAATTGCTTTCATCTATAAAACAGTTCCCAAGCAAAAGGTGTAAAGTTCTTTCAGATCAGCTTTCCTAAATTAACTAGGACAAGTTTGGATGATTTCTTGACTTTCAATCAAGACAAAGACTCTCCTGAGTCAACCATGACATGGATTTTAAAACAGTAAATCTGATTTCCAAATGGAATCTATTGTAAATGAAATCATTATTTTTGTGAGCTGAACCTAAACTTGAAATACTTCAAGGCAAAGTCTTTCCATACAAATTCTCCACAAAGTCTAGCAAACCTCATCTCAAGACAGCTGGAATCTTCTCCAGAGAAGATTTGTCCATTCTTATCACTCATATGAGAGTCTGCATATTTAAAATAAAAATGTGACTCACATTTAGTTTCTCCAAGCACAACAGTTGACTAGTTTTTATTTGAGTCAAATCTCATCTCTCCTTCTAGCTGTAAAGGTGTCTATATATGGAACCTTTCATCATGTTTCCAGAACTGCATTTGTACCCTCAACTCACTATAAGAATATTTATTCCCTGAAGAGTAAAAGTCCTTCAAGTACTGCTATGTCAGGATTTACTCTCTACTTTGGCTTGCTAACAGTTTATTTTCATGTTTGATTACTAACCCCACAAATGTTAATTAACTCCTGTAGAGCAGGTGTAGGCAGCTCCCCAAGTGTCAGACAAACACAAAAAAATTTCAGTTAAGTTAGATTTCAAAGGAACATGGGCAGACTTATTTATTCCACAGATAAACTTTGTTCTTAGTTATTTGTACCTCAAGGGATCTTCTAAGGACTTCTATCTTTCCCCATTCCTTGAGAAACAGCTTTGAGAATCAAAAGTACAACTGGTATAATGACCTTTAAGATTTTTATGATTACATAACTGTTTTGAAAGTTCTCATGCACTGAAATTTGAAAGTCACGGAAAGAATGTAAAATATGCACTACACGTGTGAAAAGGCAATACATAAAAAGAGGTTCTTCATAATAAGAATAATAATTGAGTATTTTTTAAAAATATCACTATTTTCACTAATTGTTCTCTCTTTTATAACTAGGGAAAAGATCTAACAAAATATATTAAATATTTGTATTTTTTCTATATTTATCATTAGAGAAACACTGTTTCCATACTTTGGAATATCCCAGTACAGGCACAGATAGTTAAAAAAATAATAAATCTTATAAAACTCATTTCTTAATGACAATGAAAACAAAAAATTTTAAAGTTCTTTATGCCAGGTAAAAAGTCTCCACTTCAGCCCAAAAAATAAATCTGTATAAGCTGAAATGACTAGGGGTTTGGGAGGAAGGAATTCTGCAAAGATCATATTTCCAGCACTGTAAAGATGATGTCACTACAGAATTTTTGGTTTAACATAAAAGCAAGAAAATATTACTTAGCAGACAATTCTAATTGTGTGACTGCACTTTTTTTAAATATATAACAAGGTCACCTTACACATCAGTTAAGAAGAAAATGCAAAAAAAAGGCATTGGCACCTGTGTTCATTCAAGGAAGAACATTTCATTATCCTTACAGTTCAGGAATCTCTGAGGGGAGAGGGCCCCAGGGACAGCAGCAGGTTCCCAGTCAGACCATAAAATAGCAATGCAGCAGAATATCCACACAGCCAAAGACACTTGCAGAACATGGGACCTTTGACAAATAGCCTAAGAAAATTAAAGTTTTCATAAATCAGGGTCCTCCCCATAAATCATCTGGACCTGTCTGTTTTTCCATCTCCCCATTCCTGCATTGCCACTATGCAAAGATCCAATCTTAGTGCTGAAAAAAGTTTCTGTGAAAACCACAGAAACTTTTTTTTTTTTTCAAGAAAGCACCTCAGAAACAGTTTGTAGGTACCCCTCTGTAGCTGATAGGTGTCTAACAGCAGGAAACACTGGAATACAAATCTGCTAACTAAGGAGAAGAAAAGAGGATGAGCAGAAATGAAAGACCCTGAGTTTCTGTTGATGCTGACTGAAGACATAATGAAACTGTTCTTTATTTCCATCTTAGATACCAAAGCTCTGGTCACTGACTGTAGCTTCCTACCTCTCCATCTGTCTCTCTCTCTCTCCCCTCATCTCCATTTCTCTCCTTTCTCCTCTTCCCAATCAGTTTACAAGTATGTCTCATTACTAAATCTGGTGTCTACATAAGATCACACCCCTCTGCCAGCCCTGGAGGGGTTTGCAATGGTTTCTTCATTGCTTGCCTCTCTTTCTCATGTACCATTTTCACTAGCCACAAGCAACAGGTTTCTATTTCTCTGCTCATGAGCTTCTCACTACAGGATTAATCCAACATTTAGAAAGGGCTCCGAGCAAAATCAGTAAAATCTTGTAACAGCTACTGAAGACCTGAACACTACATCTGAAACCAGTTTATTTATTTGGATTAATCTAATCTAGTAGTGAATCAGTAGAAGTGAAGTGACACACTTTTTAGCAGCAGGAAATTTGTCTTATTTTACAGTACATAACAGTACTATAAGAGTACTCTTGTTAGTTGGTTCCCCACCAAATAATTGTTTTTTCAGACAGCTAGAGCCACTCAGTTGTTCCAAAAAAATGTACCAAACATCTGCAAAGAAACTCACTGAGCTCTGTAGGCATATGGATTACATAACTATTTATTCTACATTTATTCAGAATTAGTAAAGGCACCTATTTAAGCCTTCCCATATCACGGAACATAATTTGCAAAAAAAAAAAAAAAAAAAAATGAAACTTGGTCTACTGATATAAAAGACTTGCTGGCTAAACTCTACCATCTAAGAGGAAATTCCCCCAGTTTTCCACATTAACCATCCTAGCATGCCACAAACAAAATTTTCTGTCCTTAGTAGATGCCTAGAGGGGAAAACAATACCTTTCTGGCTGTGGCAGACAAAACTGCTGGAGATGGTTGGAAGACAGTTATGTTTGAGGACCAGACATCACTAACCAAACCCATGCCAACCACTCTTCCCACTCCAATCCATTAGGGCCAACCCTATGGAGGCACACCCTATAATCACTAGCACAAAGCAGCAGAGACAGGATCATAGTGAAGACCCAGGATGTAGGAATGAGAAATTAGAGAACATTTCTCAGCCTTCCTGTGTGAAATGGTTACAGAAAAGATGCATTTCAGGCAATTTGCAAAGGCATAAGACTGAGAAGTCAGTAACAACAGCACAAACTGTCAAAAAACATGTTTCTTGCAATTTTTTCTGGGTCAGACTGAATTGCTGCAAAACACCAAGCACAGAGAAATACTGCAGACATTGCTGATGGATAACATGTTAATATCAGGATGAAATTCTCTAGACTCCACCTTAATATCACTTTACAGTCAAACAACAATAAAAGCACATTGTAAGGTCACGGAATTCATACAAAATTCAGTTAACTTAAGGCTAACTCCAGAATCTCAACAGTAAAGGGTTATTTGAAATTTAAGTATATCCATTTTATTTGGTCATAAATCCATACAGGGTGCACTTAACAAAAACAGATATACTGACACTTTGAATTATCCTCCCAACAGAAGAACTGCCCTGGTGATATCAAGAAAGACAGATTCCCTGAGAATGTACTCAGGAGGCCACGTTTGCAGCCAGCTCAGTAAGTGAAACCAGAATTAGAAGCAAATTAGCATCATCCAAACAGCATCTCAGAATCAGGCAGTCTTAAATCTGAACAGTCCTAATTACAACAAAGGGATAATGGTTGCCTCTTCAAAATCTGTACTAACATAGCAATGAAAACTTCTGGAAAACCTTGCTTCCCTGCAGCAAAAGTGAATTGCTTTCTTCATTCCCACTTGAAAGTAGCAATTGGCTTTTTGTTTCTTCTTTTTCTTTTCTTAGAGCAAAGGTGATGGAAAACAAAACAATCCATAGATACTTGCCACTTAACACCTATTTGACTGGCAATAATTACTGTACATAAAGGAGTTTAAGTATATCTTAACACTAGTATAGCAGGAAGCATTATAAAAAGACAAGCAGAAACTCATTCTCCTAGCCAAGCAAACAATGTGGGACTTCTCATTGCTACATGTGGAAATTTGCTGTGGTCTTGCTTGGAGGGTGTTAGGACTAGGAGTGAAAAGATGATTTAGAATAAATTAGCACAATTATGAATCTGACAAGAAGATTAATATTCTAACTATGTTCACAATAATTAACTCACCAAAACAGTTCCAGAGTCATTATCCAGCTAGGGTGGAATGGGATAGTTTACAGCACCCCTGTAGATTTATAAGCCAATTAAGGGTGACCCTCCTCTAGATTCCATTAGAAAAGCCTCTGGTTCAGCAAAAGCTCACACGTGCAAGTAAGAAGTTTCCCAATGAAAGGGAATCTTTATCACCTCTATTAAACACTTTTCCTGCTCCCCTGGAAATTACATATTCCTAATGCATCCTCAGCCTCCTGCCAACTCTCCAGCCCCCACAGAGCATGCTTGCACCTGTGAGAAGCACGGCACCACTGGGGCACTGCTCCAGGAGGGAAGCTCTGCTTTATTCCCTGCACGACCAAGGTGTCACGGTCCAACACTAGAGAAGCACTAGAGAAGATCTCGGGATGCAGCTCTGGGGTTAGGGCTCACAGCCCCTCTCCCACTCAGAGCCATCTTCTGCCCTCCCTGTGCAGTGGACAGCAGATTTATCAAAATGTTCACCAACCAAGTCAGCTGATAACAGCTGACCATTACTAACCAGCAGACTCCTGCTCAAGGTGCACTATAAGTGCAGGGGATTGCACAGTGTGAACTATCTCCTTGCTATCTATGCCATTTTCCCTCTTCATTGCCTTTCTGCACAGATTCATTGTTCTAATATAAAAGCCTTCTCTGCCACTGCCAGAGCAGTCTCCCTTTATCTCCAATTCCACAACTTCCCCTTCTCCTTTCAAAACTTTGTATAAAGAACATCTCTTTTCTCCTTTTGTTGCATACATCTATGCCTGTTTCATCCCTTCCTTTGTGCCTTCCTGCATAATTGAGTTTTTCAGCTTTGTAAAGTATTTTTCAATACAGATAGCATAAAAATTGCTATCTAAAATGAAATAGCATTGTATCAGAACGCACACTTTTTTCCCAGTAAGATACACAATTTGGACTGACTCAGCTGCAATGTGTATGCAGGTAAAGCAAATTCTGAATTATTCAACACTTAAAAACACTGAAAAATCATTTACTTGTTACAAGCAATAAGATTTATGTTTTATGTCTCCCAATCAATAGCTAGTGTGTCCACACATAGCTGATTTATCCATATTGAAAATATAATTATAAGTCTAGTTTGCTCTGAACCACAGAGTCCTTTTGTAACAAGATTATTTAAATACAAATGGGGTTGGAAAATTGGTTTTAAATGGCTAATCTGTCTTGTCTTCAACTCCAGCTGCAGAATTTACTAACATCATAAACACAGGCTGAGTGAAAACTTAAAAGGTTTTCTGATTCTCCCCGCGATCTGTCTATGCAGTCCTCATTAACAGGGAAGTTGATGGGAGCTGTATGCAAGCTGGGAGAGGAGGATAATAAGCCTTGTAATCTCTATAAAAAGAAAGGGATTTTTACTGGTGATATGTCATATATGCTGGTGTGCAAACGTCTGTCTTACTGGCAGCCCAATAAAGAATTTATGCACCCAGGTCTCCGATGCACTGCAGAACATCTCTGCCATATGGGTGTACCAAACTTACACCCACAGGGCTGGAAATAACTCCTCAGAGCATCTTGCAAGAGGGACCATCAGATATCCATGGGATCATTAAGCAAAGTTTCATCTGGACAGACTTACTTGGGGATTACTGAAGGCCCTGCTGCCTTCCTGCTGCTCCTACCAGATGTGGTCAGTGGCCTGGTGACATGCAGTGGGGAAAGGCTGGGCCAGTGCATGCTCCTCCAAGGGAGCACTGCAGTATCACCAACTGGGAATACACCATGACTTTCTCCCTGAGTCATGCACAAGGGCTGGGAGAAAATGCAGATTAAATCTGATCTAGGTTGAGTAGAAATTAAGGATTGGTAACTTGCCACCTCACCCTCATAGAGAAAACTACTGCCTTAATTCCTGCTGTGACAGATCATACCACCCATCCTGAAAAAAAAAAAAAAAAAAAAAAAAAAAAAAAAAAANAAAAAAAAAAAAAAAAAAAGCTGGGTTTAACTGGTTTTTTTCTTATTTTCTTCATACCAGTGTAATTGGTATGGGGGACTGGTTTGACTTTGTGCTGGAAACAGTCTTGATAATTGAGGGATATTTTCATCCTTCCTGAGTGAAAAACATCACTGAACCAAAGCCAGCACAGATACAGATTCCTAAGTCTGGAACTACCACACTTGTGGCAGATTGGTGCAGTGTAGACTGCCACAGATTGTGACAGTGGAGGCTACCCTGGGGCTGCTTTCCCAGCCCTGTGAAATGGTCCACTACCTCAAGTCAAGGGCAAGGGTTCTTTCCTAGGGGTGTGCAATGCAGAACTTCCCTTACAGCTATTCAAGAGCCAGATGTTTAGGACAAGCACCATGTTGTGCGTGTCCTCATTTCATCCAAGGGTCTGAAAAAGCCTTTAACATTCAGCTGGACAGCACATTTCTATGTTTCTTCTTAGTTAGAAAAAACCCTAAGGAAAGGATAACTGCCAATAAAAGAGGAACACTGCATAATTTGAAATTATAATTCTATACATGCTTCTGAAAGCCTCTTTGGCTTTCCTCTTTGTGCTCTGAATGGCTCTCTAGATCTAATTTAATTCGGTGAAGCAAATCCAAAAGTTCCAGGGGAAAAAAAAATCAACTTTTTCTTTAGTTAAAATAAAAACTGTTGAGAAGGAATTCTTGATCTTCATTAATTCCATGGGTAGACATACAAGCTCCTAAGTGTTAATAAGACGTGCCAGTTTAGGTGGACTAATGTATCTAATGAAATGTCAAATGAGCCCACTTTGGATTTACATTATCAGATATTTCCACCAGGAAAGTTTGGCAAGACATCCTAACAAACCCGTCAAGCCCTCTGGGAACATGGAGCAAATGGTTCTTCTGGACTGGAATTACATTAGTGGTTTACTTGGTCAGTGTGACTCCTAGAAACTAAGGTGAGGGGGAAATTATCCAAATCCTTTATTTCCCTTTCCACAACCAAAGTCTATTTCATTTTTCCTCAATTATATAGAAAATTATCCTCTGTAGTCTATGGTGGTTTCCATTAGAAACATGTACAAAAATCCTCTCTCCAGAAAGCAAGCTTTCAGGTCTGCTGAGGTTTTGGAACTTGTTTCAGAATCTGCTCTGAATCAACTTCATGCCTGATCACTCTAGTAAAACAAGAGAGTCCAAGTTGCTCATAAATCCTAATTCACTGTTAAATGAATTGTTCTTATTCTCATGTGCAATATTACAGATGCCAGATAAGAAACTCAAAAATGGGATCCTTCAGGCATTAAGATTTGCTATGGTAAATTCTATGTGTTGCCTTTTCAAGTTTCCCTTTAAGAAGAAAAATTTACAAAAGAAAAAAAATGTTCAACTGTTTCCAGAAAGAAAAGAACTGAAAAGTTTGACATGCAATGAAAAATTAATTTGTCCTAATATAAAATTTTAACAAGCCACATAATATTTTCAGGCAAACAAACACTTAGCTGACACCAAATCTATAAAAAATATCTTAGTATGGATTTCAGATTCCCAGGGGTGGAAGTCAAGAGACAGATTAAATGATCAGTCCGAAATGAATATATATATATAAAAGCATATATAAATATAAGTATCTGAGCAAAGACAGCCTAACATAACATTTTAAATGACAGGTGAAGCACTTGACAACTTTATGACCATCTTAGGACCAAAGCTGCTTTTCTAAGGGAAGAAGGATTCCATTAGGTTTCTCTGAATCAAGCCAGGATAAAGCAAAGTGATGATCCAATGGATTTTACACACACAGAAGTTCACCTCCCTGTACATGCATCTCCATGGCCACCAAATACTTGGGGAAAATTGAGCAGCCCTTCTCCCCTCTTTCTGCTGTACCCCAGCTCCCATCACTCACAGTCATTATGTTCTGGAAGCAAAATCTGCTTTTGTGGCACAGCATTTAAACAAAGCACGAACCAAAGAAAAAATGTAAGTCTACTTGGTTACCCTTAACATGCTCCCCTTCATTTTCATGAAGAATCTGTTTCTTTTAACACCACATGTTTTCATGCTACGAGGGCTACTGATCCACAGAACTACACCACATAGCATGGGGAGAATCCCACCATTTTTTATCCATTCGCTAACAATTGACATTTTCTGTACAAAAGGAAAGCTTATAAACCTTTCCATCCACACCTGTGGTGCCACTGCTGCCCCATGCACTCCTACCAACAGCACCTGGCACAGCCACACACTGAACCTGTGACACAGCCATGGTCAAGTCTGCATTAAAGTATTAGAAAAAGCCTTGATCACTTTTAGTGTGTCTCCTAAATCATCCCACAACCCATGCTGCAGCTCCAGCCTTCTCCAACTGAGGAGCAATTTACCACCCATCTTCCTCAGCATGATCTCTCTTGCTCTGGCCAAACACATATAAGGCATAGAATTAATTTTCATCTTTTCTGGAGAAAGCACGGAGGTGATTAGCCCCATTTACCCTGGTGTGCCTGAATCAGAGCCAACCAGGCACAAAAGCACACAGGTCATTTTAAGTGCCCTGATCATCCTCATAGTCTGGAAAACAATGTAGTCCTGAGGGCTAAACCTGTATTACCCGGACAGTCAGTGACATGACCCATTTAGATCAAAACACCCCGCGCAGTCGCTCAGGTCTGCTCTCTCAGCAGGCAGCACTCCTCAGACACGAAACCAGAGCTGCTTCTCCACATGCCCAAATGAGCTGAACCAGAGAGAGATCTGGGGCCACAGGCAGAGCCAGTTCACCAGTCCAGACCTACCCAGACGGCGTCGTCCTGTCTGTACTGCTTCCAGTTGCGGCCGGTGTCGCTGGCCATCAGCGCGTAGCTCGTCACCCAGTCCGAGCTCCCGTACCGGCCCTGCGTGGCCACGGCCACCACCTCCACTCTGTCCCCCAGGTCAACCTGCAGCCACTGCTGCTCGTTGGACTCCAGTGGGGACCAGCCACCAGCTCCTGAAAGAGTGGATGAAGAGAATTTAGATGACAACGACAGCACAAAAAAATTATGATTGATAAAGAACCATTAAATTATTTCGGGTCATCACAGAGGACTTGAGCATGCATCTGTTTTTTCATATTTTAGTATTAGGAAATACATTACATGAGGTGGGCTTCCATCAGGTTATCTCCACTAACCTAAAGCTCATGAGGAATTTTGCATTTCTAAGACATTTTAAGAAAATTTATTCTTTTTCAGCTGTACAAACATCAATGAGGTTGGCACGTGCTCAGTCGCAAAAGAAAAAAAAAAAGAAAAATCATATCTATTCCCTCCTTGCAGTTCTGGGAATGTGGAGTTGCAACTTGCAGTTTGCTTTGATATTTTCCTTTTTGCTCTGTTCTGAAAGAATTGCAAAGTGTTAGTTATTTTTATTTAAGCCCTATTAAGTATTTGAAAGAATGGTTTAATTACAGCTTAGAAATGCATTTCAGATAATTTGTTGTAAAACTAGAAACCATTTGATTGAACAACTAAAAGGACTGCCTTCACACTGGAAAGTAGGCTGTCTCTGACATGAGCTTGTAATTCATGTTTGTCCTTTAAAAGTAAAGATTTGCACTATCCCTGGAATTCCTTACAACAGGTTGTCGTTCCATAACCACAGCCGTGTGGTAACACCAAGCCAATGAAACAGAACTGCAACAACTGCTTGCATTTTACCACTTTGCTCACTACAATAAATGGGAGATTATGGTTAAAAAGCAAATCATTCCAGACTGGAATACATTATTTTATGGTCTCCTGCTTTGTTTTACACCCTAAAATACAGGCTATGTTTATTTTCCTTTAACTTGTTTCTCCTTGCACACATTTATTCTCTGCATACACCCAGTGTTCAATTCAGCCTCACCAATAAGCAACCAAGGCAGCTATGAAGAGCACAAGCCATCAACCAAGAAGCCAAGACAGCAAATTTTGAGGCTGCCAATGCTTCTGCAACCCAACATCTTTTTCTTTTGTCAGTATTAATGAAGTTTGGAAAAGCACTCCAGTATGACTACAGTGAACATGATCACACTGGGCACAAAACTAAACTGATCTGTCTCAAAGTTGCTCCACGAAAAGTTCATTGAAGTGAATAGAGTTGAAAGATTAATAAATGTGGTTTCTATCAATGAACTCAATTTCAATAGCTCTGCACTTTTACAAACATCTTGTTTTTCCTGGATGGCTTTGTACTTTCCCACTCACAATCGAAATCCCTTTGTCTACGAGTAGGTGTTAAAATCATCATTATTTACAATTTATTAATATAGGATTCATCTGAACTCCTGAAACAGAACCATTCCAATACCTGGAATGGAGTATTGTTCCTGCTCCCCTGGATGACTCAGGCTTCATTACTCTACAAGAGCTCTCTAGGGAAAAGTTTGCAACCAAACCAATGCATACTGCTTCTTAGTGCCATGATTTACCCTTTTCAATCACAGCAGAAGTCTTCATCATCACTGATTATTCTACCTGCCCTAAATAGAAAACTCTCTCCTAAGAGCATGTCATGAAACACCTAATGAGAATACTAGGAATTTCATCACTGATTTCTTCTTTGACTACTTCATAGCTCTTTTAACTCCATACTTATATATATAGCTTATATAAGACTATAATACCTTCTGTTAGAAGTCCTAATAAGGTTACCTCTCACACCACCTTTTTTTTTTATTTTGGTATTTTAAGTGCTATCTAGAAAGTATGTTTTCTGCTTTTAAGGTACAAACTACAGAACTGTATTCAAAGACAACAAACTACAGATTTCTCCCACACACAATTGTGACTATTACACACGGGAACCAAGGGAAACTTCCTTTGGATTGTAATATCCAGTATCTAAAACAGACTCTGAACACAATAGTTGCTGGTTTTTTGTTGTTGTTGTTTTTTTTCCCCCAGTTTTATTCCAGGAACTGATATGATACAAAAATCTACTTCAGAAGTTCTGGCAAAGTTGTTCCATTCATGACTCAAAGAGCCTATTATTCTAGGTGTTTTCAGCACATGTTAAAAGGAAGTTGGCATTTTCATCTTTCCTTCATTCAGCATAGAGAATAACAACTAGATGAAAGAAAATAACTTAAAAATATTTGGTCAGTTTTCCATTAAAAAAACACAAAGAACTTTGCTTTCTATGTTCTAGTTTATACATAAGCTCTTCAGCCAAGCCTGTTAGCATGGATGCTTCCCAGCAGTATGCCAAACATCATAACTAAATATCTATTTTATGCTGTCTCCCTTCTGCTGCTAGAAGTGGCAGGAATGTGATTCACTTTCCACAAAAGTGTTTGGCTTTACTGTGCACTGCTATTTTCCAGCCTGAGCACAACACCACAGGCTTATAATTTCAAAGTCAAACAAATGATACATACTGAACAGAAATTTGGGAGATCTGTCCTGAGCTTGAGCCCAAAAATCATAGATTACATGGTGTCTCTGAACTGCATCTCCCTTTACACGAGCACATTTGTCTGCTGGGAATGTCACTCCTTAGATTTAAGCACTGCAGACATGGCACTGGCACCTGCTCGTAGCATCACCTCTCCAAAGCTGGTCTTGCAAGACAGACATCAGTTAGGGGCCATGTCTTCACAGAACAGCAGCTGCTTCATACATTTTCTCCTGTGGAGAGGACAGCCTACTGTGTTTCCCTCTCCCAAACCTCCCACCATTGCCATTTCCACAGGTGGACAGTAACTACTGCTAGCAAGAATGGCAGAATCCCTGCAACAGCAAAGCTGCACTGGCTGCACGACTGAGGGCAGAACTGAAGCTTTTCCCACTGGGCCTCTCTCACTTCTGCTAATAAAGCAAACACATAGCTTCTGCTTGCTTCTCTGCTTATCCCAAATCCCCACCAAATACTGCTGTGAGTGCCAAAAGTCAATAAATGTTCTTTTTCCTCCACATTTACTCTGTCATACAGAGAAGGTGGCACAAGGGATACTGGCATTTTTCTAGCACAGTCTGTGTCTGCACACTTCTTTTATGCACCTCATTCCTGACAGTGTGTCAACAACCCATCCTGTACTTTTTTAGCAAGTAGCAAAAAAACACAACCAAAGCAGAGCAACTATTTAGAGCCCTTTGCTCCTCTACCCTCCTTGATGCTTGCCCTGTGGACTGTTTGCCAGCACAGGCCCAAGACAAAGGACAAGAAGGCTCTAACAGGCAACAACACAGGCCACTAAAGACACAACTTACAGGACATCACTTCCTCTGAACAGATACAAGCATAACCCAACATCTTTTTCCTGCAACTGGGCACAAAGATATTGAAGAGGGTCATGTAAGTTTTATTAAGCGTGGCATTAACACAAACCAGACAAAAAGCTTGGCTTTGATTATGCCCATCAGATCTGCACACCTGTCTTAGGTGTGTTAAGATGTCACACTGTCTCACACAAGAATGAGAAAGACAGGATGCTCAATATTCCCCCTTTCTGCCCACCAGGTTCCCACTGGCATCGAGAGGATTCTGCACCTTGTGCTACACCATCATTCCTCACAGCTCACACATTTCACAACTTCTGGGGATCATTTCAAAACAGGCATTCAACATGGTATGGGGAAAATACCCCAGTGGAGAACAATACCACAGGAATCTGATATATTGTTCATATTTTCCATGGCAACAAATCAAAATGTTAGAAATATGTGGAGAGCAAGGATCAGATGGTTTCTCAGTTGGAGACCCATATGATTCCAAGAAATATGATCAAATACTTTTGCTTCTTTTTCAGACTGTTTGTACATTTTGCCATAGTTGTTTCAAAAATTGCATTTAAGCCCAGTGTTATATAGTCAGTGCTTTTTGATGTTCCCCAGGGCTGCTCAGGATGCCCACATTTATTTGCAGTTGATTATTACAAAGCAAAGGGAATTATTATTTCCACCCCACATGCCTTATAAACAGCTCAAATAGCTTTATATAGCACTAAAAACTCCTGGACTTCCCACTGCAACTAAGTGCTTCCCTGCTGCAGAATTTTACTTTAATGCCCACATCAAACACTTCCTGGCCATAAAACAAATTCTTTTTGACACTATATATGCTTTATATTCTCATACATAATTGCCTATACTAACTACTCGGGAGAGCTAATAAGAACTGAAAAATCTTAAGTGATGCAGTCATACTGTAGCAATTTTCTTATTATTTTTCATTATTTATTTACCGTAAACAAAAAAGCTGATAAATCCCTCTCATGGGCAAAAAATATATTTCATACCTCAGAATCATATTTATCAGAATTATACTAGCTCTTTAGCATTACTAGTACAGATTTATCAGCATTTTAATTAAGCTCTTTCAGCTGTTCACACAAAGCTTTACTCATGGGTACTTTGTGTGTTTGTTTTTTTAAATGGCACATTCCACTACTGCAGGCCCTTTTTTTAAAACAACAGCCTTTTGCTTATTGTTATCTATTACTGAATAAACTTGATGAATTAGAACTTTCTGTCAATAAAGGACTGGGCTGTGCTTTATAAATTCATCTTCACTTGTTGCATTCATGTTTACATTAACAAATATATTTATCTGACTTTCTACCCAGAGGCTCTGTTCCTTGCAGCACTGTCTTATCAATTACAAGCAAAGCTAAGCCTACTTATCAAAATATTCAACATTATCAGAAAGCCACAGCCTAGTCCTTGTTAGGAAATATTATTTCCTGTAAAGATATCGACTATTTGCATTCAAGTGACAGTCAGAGAAAGTTTCTACAGCCACCATCCACCACTGCTTGCTGCTCCAAGCCAAGCTCAGGCACTGCTCTGGCAAGAGCAGACTTAGCTCTCTTCACAGTAGCTGGTATAGGGCTAATTGTGCTGGAAACAGTGTTGATAATACAGAGATGTTTCTTCTGTTCTTTCTGAGAATTGCTTACACACTGGCCAAGGCCTTTTCTGCTCCTCACACCACATCACTAGTGAGGAGCGTAGAGGGAAGCCAAATTTGAGAGTGGACACAGCCAGGACAGCTGACCCCAACTGACCACAGGGATATCCCATCCCATATAGCACCATGCTCAGCATTTAAAGGAGGAGGATGAAGAAGGAGGAAAAGGGGGATATTCAGAGGGATGGCTTCACTTTTACTCTTTTAATTCTCTCCCCCATCCCACTGGGGGAGTGAGTGGCTGTGTAGGGCTGAGTTGCTGGGGTTTGTCCATGACATGTGCCCAACCTGGGCCTCAAAGGGCTCAAGATAATTACAGATTTGATTGGAATGTACTAGATTAAATTTACAGCTGTTACTGCTGGTTAGCTATTAATCAGCAGCTTCTGTGTTTGCCATGGGGCTTGCTTCCCTTACTGCTCATTAGAGTCTACTGCTCATTAGTAGCTACTTTTTGCTGCACTGGTTATCTGACTGCTGTGCTGGGTACATTTTGATAACAGCAGTGGCCATGCTCCTGGGCTGGCAAGTGGCCAGGGCATCTCTGCTGCTCCTGTGCACTGGGCAGGCTGGAGCTGCAGTGTGAACCCAAGCCAAAGGGGCAGTGACAGTGGACAAGTCCCTGTGACAAAAGGACAGCCCAGGTGTCTGTGGCTTGAAGAAGCCCATGCCAGAGCCTGTACATCTCGAAGTGCCTGTGGGCACATCTGTACCACAGCTGGCTCCTCTGAAGGGACTGTGGTCCCAGGTACTCCCTGAAGCACCGTGGCTGTGCACGAGGCCATGCTGGAGTATGTCAGAGCATGTGGCTGTGGCCAAGCCCACCACAAAGCAGGGACTGCAGCCATGGGGAAGGCAGGAGCAGGTTAACTTCTGGAAGGACTGTGGCTATGGTAAGGCCATGCTGGAGTGAGCAGCTGTGTGGGGCTTCACTGTTTTTGGGGGTTAAGCCACAGCAAGTCCTCCTATGAACTCTGCCAGCACTACATCTGCACATTCCTACACAAGTCCATGCAGCAAAATAATTAGACAAGGTAGAGTTTAGCTTCTAGATACCTGTGTTGCCTCAGCTCATCAGTTATCACATAAGCATTCAAAACACGAAACAAAAGTTGCTGAAACAACCCCCTTACTTAGGGCTTGGTTTCAATGCTTTCTCCTATTCCTATGACTAGTGCTAAAAGACAGCATGGACCTTATCAATGTGAGACTGCATTGCTGAAAAACTACATTATCTTACCCCTCACAACATGACAAAACTACTGTGGGACAGTTAGCTATTTCAATTTCTGACCTTAAACTGGGACCACTGTCATAACTTCATACATTGTTAATATCTCTTTAATACAGAGTACAGCCAGAGCTTGAATTGCAATAGTGATTTTGAACCTCTTCCTCTTTTCTACAGATAAAATTAGCTATTAGAGCCATCTGCACAATCACATAAGCATATCTATTCACCGTCTCAGCCAGCAGTAGGAGACAAAGGCTGGATAAACACCAGTATCATGCTCAAGGTTTACAACTTCCTTTTGTTGAGCAATTACCATATGACGTTTTACTTGCCGAGGAGCTCTGGTTCAAGGGTTCAAATATGATATTGTAACTCCCATCTAACACTTCTTTAATGGCCAAGCAACTCCTTATCATTAGTGTCAAGCATATAAGAGAGAGCCCTTTACTGTCTTTCTGTAGATTTATCAAATGGTGTTTGATTAAAATACACTTCAGGGATGTTTAAGAATGAAAATTCTGATTGATTTTCAATTAAAACTTTTTTTTCTGATTGATTTTCAATTTAAAACCTAGTAATGATCTTTCTAGTGTTTCCCAAAATGAAGTTCATATGTAATATGATAATACAGGTCTTTCTACTTTTAGAGGCTCTACCCTGGAAATAAGATGAGAGCCAACAACCCAAATTTGCAACAAGATGTCAAATGATGCCCTAAATACTGCCAACTTCTCCTTTCTGGTACTATGCTTCATATTCATAGTTCCACCTGGTGTGTGAACTCATTATCTGGACCTCAAACATTCTTGATGGCAAATGTCTGAGAAGTTGTTTTTCACATTCACTATTTCTGCAGAATTATGTAATCATTGAATTCCACTGGAATTTTATATCTAATTGCTATTGTCTTTAACAACTACATTTTAAAATAGGATCTCAAACCTAATGACCTTTAAACTCTTAAAATATGGGAAGTCATCCAAAGCTAAAAGACTATCTGAACTTCCTTAATGATACCTCTACAAGAGAAGTGGAGATCTTCAAAATTAATAGAAGCTTTCTCTAATAAAGGAGGAAATTGCTCCTACATAGCACACTCTGAGGAGCATAAATTAATGGCTCTATTCAGCTTGGCTCTGAATGCACTGCACACAAACAGCATAGAAAGTTATTTTTGTAAAAGTGATTAAAATGAATAATCGAGGCATTTCATGCTGCAACCTTACCATCTCGCCTGTTGAGTTTTGCAAAGCTGGGACTGTGAGTACTGAAGAGCTCAGAGGAACTGGTAAGGGCAGCTGAAGGTAAGGGAGATACCAGTGCATCATCACAATTATCTAAAAAGGAAAACAAAAAAACAAAACATACAGAGGTCATCATATGAGCAACACATGCCAACTTGTGCTATCTCTAGGTAGTGCTTTTTCTACTTAGTAGTCAGAGAGTGGACACACAGCACACTTGTGCTTGAATTCACATGGAGAACAGAAATTAACCCTCCAGAATGTCCCAGTCTGGTGGGACAGCAACCACATGGGAACCACTGTTAAGACATCAAATGCTTGAAAAACTGGAAATTGTTGCCCTTTCAGGGAATGAGATTTGATTGTCTACCCTGCAGTTAAAGAGGGTATTGACTCTTGTTGCAAAAGCCACCAAAAGAGTGCAGCAATGCCCTGGCAGACCTTAGAGAACACTCCAGGTGTTCTGTGTCCAGTACACTCTTTCCGCAGAACACTTGTGCAATGCAGGAGTTACAGCTTCATATTTCTGTGTGGAAGTGACCCACAGGAACATGCCACGGGGGCTTTTGCAACATGTAAAAGTGTGTCCTGTACTTCATAGGTGTCTCAGGCGGCACTAAAATTTTAAAATCTGAACATCTCCGTCATTTCTTCTCCAAGCTCACACAATTTGGTTTTGTTCACTCACGTGAGCAGCCTCTACGTTTCTCCCCTCTTTCTTTCACATCTGCTTCTGAGGACAGATGGGCTATGCTAACACTCAAATGGAATTTTTGAGCCCCTAATGTTTGAACAGGGATGGAATGAAATAAAGTAAATTTTCTCATTACAATGCTGTCACATAAACACTCAAGAACATAATGCGTGGTTTCAGTAGGGAATAATAATAATAATAAACCCCTCTCGTTTTTAATTGAATCTCCCATGGAGCAAACATGGCCCTAATTACTGGAAAAGGCCTGCAGGTCACCAGGATCTCAGGCCACCACAGTGTTCTTACACTCAAGAGAGTAAATAAGCAGTTTGCAAGGACTGGGGAGGAGGCGGGGAAGGAAGGGCTACAAAAGACAAAGAATAAAAGCAAAACTTGCTTGATAGTTATGAAAACGAGTTTAGATTATTCCAAACCTGAGTGATACCTTTTCCATATTGAGACAGATTACATTAAAATATTTCTCATCTCCTTCTACAAATACTCTCCAAAACAACCCAGATACTTTTGCAATCAAAATCCATCTCTATATGAAAGAAAAGCAATGTAATCAATGTAATTTATATCAGTGCATTGAATGATGGATCTCAAAAACCAAACTTCTATACAAAACCTTTTCTAGCTCTTTGATTCCCAAGAGCAAAAAGGCCTAGCAAGATCAAGAAGATAGATAAATTAGGGACAAGTTTGCACTGATGTTGTAGCCACGAGGATGATTAGCCAACAAAACAAGTATTTAAACAGATTCCCTATGACTTACACCCTTTGAATCTCAAAGAGAACTTCTGAAGCATTTGTGGAGTGCCAGTCTCCTGGTACACCATGAGATCAGGCCATAACAGTTCTATTTGGACTTAAAAAAATCCAAAACGAAACGACTATAAATTGAGGGTCTTAAATTCACTGTCACTCGTGACCTGAACAGAGATTTAAACAAAGATTGGAAATGGTGAGTTCATGAGGGCACTGAATTCACTCAAACTTTTGCACTTTATAAAACCAGCAGAGGGGTTGGGAACCTCTCAAAATAAAGTCCAAAATCCTAGTGGACAGATCTACAGGACTATTCAGTAACACTTAATCCACGAGGCTGGAAATAACTGAACACAGAGATTTCACTTTAAACAGTGTCTAGACTGCTGGCTCTCTTCAGTTCCCTATGGTTGCTCCTGGGCCATGAGAGAACTCAGCACATCAGCCTGTGATCCAGTGTCCATCACTGTTCCCTAAAGGTAGGACTGGATACCTACAGGACACCAAGTATCTCAGCACCATTGAGGAAAGCATTTCAGAGCAACACATTTAAGGTTTTCCCTGGGATTTCTAGAGGGTCCAGGCTGAGAAGTGACAATTAGCTCTTGTATCTATGAGATGCTTTGTCTAAATTTCCATATCCTTTGCTTCTGTCCCAATGCATGTTCATCTGCATCTCTACAGCATCTCTCTCTCTGCTACAGCACTGAAACATCATTTCCACACTGAATTCTTATTTTGCTTTGTTCTAAAAAACGAAGGAAGGGAGGAAAGGGAAAGGGAAAGGGAAAGGGAAGCTGAATTACAGCTAGGAAACCTTCCCTGAATTAATATCTAACTATAAAAAACATGTAAGTTTAAGCCTTCAGGATTTAGGACAGCATTAAAAAATTGATGATAGTTCTGAGAGCACCAGGACTAATACATCCCCACTTTCAACAGATAAGAGAGTAACGACTCAAGAGTACATGCAGAAATTTCCTCCAAGTGAAGATTATTTTTGAATGGATACTCTGACAAGATGCAAGGTCACTCTTCTGCCCTTCACTCAATCAACTTTGCACTGGAGGCTGAACCAAGAGCTCTACATGCACAGACCTACAATGCAGAATACAGCACTGTTTTTACACACCAAATGAAATTCTAGAGTACAGCAAAGTGCTTGGGATACACCAGTCAACTTGTATACACACAAAAATCCAGAACATTTGCAGAACAGCTCTGATACATCCTTTGTCAGAGACCCATCATGTACATATTTGAGACTGATATCACTTTGTAAAACTTAGCTGAAATATGGTACAGACTTCAAAAAGGTGGGATGTGCATGTACAGTGAAGGTTATTCCATTGGCCCTGCTTCCATGAGAAGGCAATATTGAAAAGCAAACAAACCAACCACCAAAGACACACCTCTCAAGATTAAAAAACTCCTGAAGAAATGATGTTATTATCATGTTTCCTTTTGTGAGGGATGCAGACAAGAAAGAGATGAAAAATTTTGTGCTTATGCAAGATCAGAGAAGACCCATGGTAAAACCAGAAGCAAAACTAGCATATCCTGATTCCCACCACATAATCCCAGCACACACATTTCAAGAGCCTTCATACCCCACACTTGATGTGACAGAAAAAACAACGTTATTTCAGGTGTTCCCACATTTATAGCTCCTTACCTATAGTTCTTGACATGTTTCTCCATTTGCTTTGTCAGAACAGGAATTTTGCTTCTTGGAGTTAACTGTATTATATGCCTATTAAAAACATTGGTTTTAACAATGAATAATTCCACACTACAGAACCATTTAAAACACCTGGACACTCACAAAAGCTCATTTACTAGCCAGTTGTTCAGTTGTTTTCTCCTATGTTTTCCTTGACAAGATAATTAGCAAAGAAATAATGAAAAAGAGGGTCTAATTGTACCTATAAGCCAACTTTTTTATGCAAATCACACAACAATACAGATGTTGATTTGCATTTGAGAAAAGGGTGCTGATCTTGAATATGCCAACTTCTGAAAAATAAGCAGTTACTGACAACATTTACAGTTTATGAGTGTTACTAGAACTTTCATAAGCAATCTTGCTTCTGAAATTAAGAAAAATAGTTACATATATCAACCTTAATTTTCTGGGTTTTATTCACTAATGATTTTTTTTAAATAATTATAAAATTAACAAAAAAAAACCAGGAGAAGTTAATATTTGTATTTTCATACTATGAAGTTGTTTTATTGATTGGTTTTGATTCTTTTCTTGGAGCTTTAATTAACCTCCAAATAAAAACAAGGAAATATCTTCTCCCTCTTTGCCCATGTATTTTAATTTTTTTTAATAGAATGCTTTGGACAATCCCACAAATATAAATGTTATCAGTTCAAAATCATTCAAGTGACATTTAGAAACTAACTATTAGGCTTCTTTGAAACATGCCAGATAATACCAGCTTTAGCTAATACTATACAAAACAGAATTTCAGAGAAGGCCTTTTGCCCAAATACCTGATTAAGCTCTGTATGTTGTGAAGGCTTTCAACATCTATGACATGTATGAAAAAAAATCCCTGAAAAATATGTATCCAAGTCCTGGAGAGACAGTATTTCAAATGCTCCTGAAACAGCAGGTTTCTCAAGTACAGCTAACAGATTACCAAAACAGAGTTTGCACAGAAATCAGAGATTCAGACTAACTTTACCAGTTCTTTCAGTACACATTTCACACTGCTGTTGGTAGGCTTGGCATGATCCAGTTTATGACCTTCTTCAAGGCTGAGACAGCCTTCATCAGCAGCAATCGGTACAAATTCAGAAAATTTCTGATTAGTGGGCACTGAAGATATTTAGAAAATCACAAACCCCAGAAACCCATCATAGTCACACTAATGCTTCTTAGAGCAGATCCTTTGAAGAGGATCAATCCCTGGAATAGAGGCAGGGTCATTACAGGCCCAAATTGAGATGTGTTAACAAACCTGTCCTGCTCCTGTTTCTCTGCTTCACCTGAAGAGTCAGTGGGACAAAACACATTGACTTCCACTTGTGAAGGTCATCCAGAAAGGTCACTAACATTTCCTGAACAAAAGCATTGATAAAGAGGACACCATCATTGAAACATCTCCAGTCCCTGGCTCCACAGATTTTCTAAACATCAGCCTCTAGCTGCTTTTGGTACTGCTGTACCTTCATCAGGACAAATGTGCAGAAAATACTTTACTGCAAATCTTACTTCTTCTTTTTTTATGTGGTAGTACATTGTTTGTCAAGATCTCCTATCATTATAATAAGTAATTACATATACTGGTAATTACACCAACAATCTCAAATCACCATCAATACAAAGTATTTGAAAAGCCACAGTAAGACTCAGAACTATGCTGCAGCTACTCTATTAGCAATCATAAGCATCACAAAATAATATCAATACCATGAAAGCAGCACTCAGAGTAGGAACATGGGACTGGTGTCACCCAATGATGCAACTGAGGGAAGGGTGGGGGACAGGACATAGCATGCAAACTATTAACAGAGCCAAAACTGCCTCCTCTGTGCAAAATACAAAAACTGAAGATGAAAAAGGAGAGAATTGTAATCGGTTAGGTCTCATGATGGAGTCAAAAAGACAAATTCAGAAGAGGGTAACTGTCATGCCTCCTGCTCTATCCCATGGTAACAAAAGCATTTTAAGGGAAGATGCCTCCTCTAGGTGCTCTACCTTAAGAACACAGGGCCTGGCACATCCCCAAAGAGCTCCTCCCATAGTCCTTGCTCATACATCTCTGCTGAAGCAGATGCAATAGGTGCAGTGAGGGCAGGAGTGCTTGTGACCAGCTGTGCAAACCCCTGCCTGCACT
>VZTT01045969.1:2080-22049 GCA_013400855.1 Buphagus erythrorhynchus | reverse complement strand
CCTGCCTGAACTATAATCCCTGAATTTCAAAGGGAGCTTCACAGAATCACAGACCTTTTGCACACTGATAGATATTTAAATACAGATATGTCCATATAAATATGAAGGAGATTTCAGGGTAAACCAGAGGCCTTGTAGCTTAGTCTTAAGAGGTCTCACTTGGAAATTAAAGGTATATTATTTCAGTGAGATTTTTGTTGCCAAGACATAATTTTATTCATTATTAAAATACCAGCAGAGTTACAGATGGTAGTGAAGTTAAATTGTGTGCATCATTTTGATTGCAATTGTAAATTGTCTCCATACTGGGATTTGAAGTTGAAAAGATTCACTGGTATTTATAGGCTAGATAAAATTCCTCTTAGCATTACCCACTTAATGGCATACTTTGTTTTAAAGATGTAAACCATGCATTTTGTACCATGCCTCTTAACAGTCCTCAGGAGTGAAAACTGATGCATTTCACTTCATCTGTTTTTCTCCTGCCTTCTACAGGTACAATTGTCCTTTGAAAAGGCAAAAAACACATATTTAGACTTACTGTGGAAATTAACCTGCAGTGTTATAGTCCAATGAGATATATGTGCATGGGAGAAGGAGGAGATTCTGTGAGGGGTAAAAAAAATACATACACAAAAGACACAGGAACTGTGTAACAAGGAGTAACAAGGAGTATGGCTACAGATTTGGAAGAGATTGGGAGATTATTTCCATATCAACAGTCCCTACAAAAAGCCTCTCATGGGAACTACTACCTACAACAAGGTTCTACTACTGATTTAACAACCTTAGTAAATGATGCTTGAAAACATGACAAGAAAAAATAAAATAAATCCCAAATAACCTGTTTTTCTGTAAAAAGAAATTCCTTCTTTTTTCCTTTTTTTTTTTTTCCTAGAGACTGGCTACATAGCTATGCACAGCTGTGAACTCCATCTGTTAGCTGAAATGCATGGCATATTTTTCAAGATATAAGACACTGGAGAAAGTACTTAACAGCACAACGTTCCTTTTTCTTGTCGCACTATACTGCAAATAAACGTCAATAGTTAAGCTAATCATGAGCTCTTCCTAAGCAACTGTAAATTACATAAGTGTTCTTTCATATGCCTGTAAAGNCAGTGCATTTATGGAATATCTTTTATCATACAGTGCGCACATATAACCTTGTCTCACAAAAAGTGGTCAAGTCTGATTTTGAATGACTCAAGGGGCTCTCATAAAACTGATTCAATACTGGGTCTTATTTTTTACTGAAACAAGCATGTCTGCTGTGTAACTCCTACTCACAATAATGAAGTAGAATCACATTTGAGGAACAGAGTGACAGGGCTCAAACTATGAATTTCAAATAGCCATCAGTGCAGTTTAGTAAACTAATATGCAGAAGCAATTCTTGTTTAGAGAGGGCGAAAGAAAATCAGGCTAAGCCAATTACCAACAAAATGTAGTTAAAGAAGAACGATCTGAAATTAAAGGAAGAAGTGTTCTTCGATTTCAGCTCTGTCATAGTCCATGTCATTTAGGTAAGTCATGCCTGCAGCTACAAAATGAAGGTACCATCACTTTATCTTATACTGCACGCTTTTCTTTAGATCAGAGGCTCGTTGTCAGGCAGGAATGAGCTGTTGTCAATGAACAGCAAATCCATCACAGAAATCCATTTTTGACACTCAAAAATTACTGAAATTGCTCTATATGGAAAACAAAAAAGGACCACAACAAAAGGATGTGCTGATTCAGCCTTCCAACATTTATATTTCAATGAACAACCTGCAAAAGCATATTATTGTCCAAAGCCGTGATTTACTCTCAGCAGGTGTAACAGCAGTTGCCAGAGATTCTTACTACTTTCTTCTCAGAATAAATGCTTCTTGTGCCTATTTGCCTCTCCTTTCCACATTTCTGATATCCTGTTAATGTAACAGTGCTTTGATCTTTGACCTGAGAGCAGAAACCTACAAAGCTGACACAACAGATGAAGCAAGTTTTACACCTGAAGTCTGCCCTTTTAACATTTAACACACTTTAGGGAAGAGACAGTATAAATCCCTTCACACCACGGTAGGGAAATGTATCCTGAGATTACCTTTCTCTACAGGGAAACACAAGCAAGTGACTTTGTCAGCACAGGGAAGTTTCTGCGACATTATGGAAAAAAAAAAAAGAAACCTAAAAACATGGAGGCCTTTTTCTCTGGCCACACAGCATCACATCATCACAAGCACTCTTTTTATCTTGGCCTAGATGAGACTTGTTAGTCATGCATTTAAAACAAAGTTTGAAAGTTTATATATACCAAAGATCAAGACTGCATTTTAACATTTCAGAAGTTTTAGCAGCACTCACAAGAAGAGAAACTCGATGCCTTTCAAAATCATCAGACTTTGCTACAAGCATCCTCTGTTCACCAGAGCCCATAACTGAAGGAGTTCAGGGTGCCATGGATTAAGCCATATATTCTAAAAACCAAAATAGCATTTGACTTAAGGTACTATAATACAATTAAACAACACTACATTTGCAGGAAAAAAAATGCTAATATATGTGCACCCATCAGCAAGGCTGCCAGGATCATTCTTAGAAGAAAAACACAAGCATGATCAGAGCCAGCTGGACTGAGTTCTATAGACATTCACCTACAGAAAATTAAGATGCAGAGGAAGTACAGCAGATTTTCTGCTGATGTTACTCAGTGTTAAAATTGTTCAGGAATTCATTGGTAAAGCAGTTTTTCTAAGTTTTTCAAATACAATTTTTAAAATGAAATGTAAATACCTGTTTCACTAAGAATAAGGTTTATTGAGGAAAAACCCAAACAAACAAGTAGGAGAGAAATAAGGAAAAATTCTGCACAAAAGCAGCAGCACATAGGTCATCATGATGACTAGAACATGAAAACCAGTTTGGGAAACACAAGTGCTTTATTCGCAGGCAGGAGAAAATGACCATTTCAGATAACTAACACCACTAATAAAAAAAAATGAACCATTTTCTAGTAAAATTTGGAAAAATAATAAATTCAGTTATTTAAGTAGAGCCATTGAATCTTCTATCACTTAATGTTCAGCCAAATGAGATAGAAACATAGTTCTGACTACTTATTGCAGCAGAACAGAATCACAGAATCATTAAGGTTGAAAAAGACCTCCAAGAGCATAGAGTTGAACCTTTGACTGAACATCACCACATCAACTAAGCCAGAGCAGTGCCATGTCCAGTCATTTCTGGAACACTTCCAGGGATGGTGACTCCACCACTTCCCTGGGCAGCCCATTCCAATACTTAACCACACTACCAGTAAAGAAATTCTTCCTACTGTCCACCCTGAACCTCCCCTGGCACAGTTTGAGGCCATTTCCTCTTGTCTTGTTAGTGGTTTCCTGGAAGAGAGGCCGATCTCCTCCTGGCTGCAACCCCCTTTCAGGTAGCTGTAGTTAGTGATAAGGACTCCTCTGAATCTTCTTCTCTCCAGGCTTTTCTCCTAGCTCTCCAAGCTGAGGAATCTTTCATACAGATGGACATTTATTCCCCACATTTTGAGTCACCTCCAAATTTAATGTGCTTGTGGCAGCACTGCTGCAAACTTCAGTGGAGCATCTCAACACCAACTGCTTATCACCATCACACCTGTGACCATGGACACCTAAGATCAGACCTGTAAGTGAAGACTGCTGCCTTTGTAGAGATGCACAGTGTTAGCTGGGGTACCTTAGAGAAGAAAAACAAGAATCCAATTACTGTGATAAGCTTCCTTTTGGGAGTCTCAGAATTTTCATTAATTCACAGATGAATGCAAGAAGGAAAATTAAGGAAGAATCAGCCCTTTGTAAATTCTTGTCTTGTCCTGCTTCCAAAGCACAGTACCACAGTTCATATATTCCCAGGTTCTTTGAAGTCACACAGTTTACCCCCACCTTGGAGCAAGACCCAGGAGTATCTGCATGAGTGGGATGCCTCATTCACATTCTCTCTCTTTTTAACCAACCCATGCTTCAGAAGAGCAATGAGCTTGAACATCCATCATGTGCAGAACTCAATCAGGCCACAGATTTCGCCTTCCTAAAGATTTTTCTGCACTGGCTCCTATGGACCTCTATGAAAAAGAGCTCATTTATACAGGCAGACCTTGCAAAGACTTTCAGACAATGCCATAACTTTGTCTGGTAAGGTTATATTGTGCACATCTAAATTTAGAGCTGCTATCTGTAAGCAAACAACAGAGGCAGATTGTGGAATGCTGATGAATTTCACAGGCATGCCCAGCTAACAATGCACAGCAATTTAAAAGCCATCAATAACCAAGAGGTTGTCCCCTGAATTTTCAAATCAATCATGATAAAATGAATTCAATTTTTATTTTCCCTTTGAATCTTTGGTGAACTCATGGATGAAACTGATTAAAGGGGAAAGAATACACAGCATGGGATTCACTGAATGTGTTCTATTTGGAGGGGTTCACTAAATATTTTCAGTTTGGAAGAGAGTCTCTTCAAATTGTGCAACATGCAGGATGGCACACTGAAAACCAATTATAACTCTGAGAATTTCAGTGCATCCCATAAGGCTGAGAGAATGTTCAATTTGCAGGCTGTGAGCAAGGATTAACAGAGATGAAGGTAGCAGTAAGTGCCCATGTACCATTGCATTTAAATGTAATGTCATTTCAAGGGATGATAAGTAATCATTTCATGTCTCAATAACCTCCAACAAAAATGCCTTATTTAGCCCCAAAACACCAATTTTAAGACTCTTCTATGCAAGTTAATGGTTTAGATAAGGGACAGGATTGAAAAAAGTTAAAATTCCCATTCTAAAGCAAGGTGAATGCAGCTTTGATGTCAGTTTAAAGATGAAAATTTTCTTCCAGGCATTCTTAGGGCACTGTGTTCTCTCGTCATCAGTCACAGTGGCATTTTTAGTGCCACAGGAGAAAAGAAACATACAGATCTCTTAGATTTAACATGATAGCAAACAAGCAAGACAGTTTATACACAAACTTTTCTAACTACCCATGATTATTTTGATAATCAGTATTTGAGACTATATTGATGCTACAGTCTTCATTACAAATTTATGCAACCTTAGGCTCTAATCCCATGCTCTGAACAAGACTCATGCCACTGTATGACCACAGTCCTCAGCCTTTACACCACTTTAATTCTGGCCCATAAAGCAGATCCACTTCAGCATCTCTGTCATTGTATTTTCTTTGAAGTGGAAGGTACTTCCTAAACCTCTGCAAAACATATCTGCTAATTATCATGATAATTTGAACACATATAATGTTTTCTGCATTATTTTCAGAGACAGACAGTAACTCCTGGATTTAACACAGAACACTAGAGGTGGAAGAGAAAACTCTCATAACCTAAAAATAAGGGAAAAGGACATAACCAGAACAAGTAGGACTGTTCAAGTGAGGATTATGCAGAATTTGTTCTGCAGCAAGTTCACATGCATTAATAACAGAATTAATAAATAACAGCTATAAAATACACTAAGGATTGCAGTGCAGTATTTCTTTCACATGGGAGCAAACAAAACCAGGCATTCTTCATTTAAAAAAGCAGTGAAAATTCAAACAAGTAAAAAACCAAAATGGCAAAACTTAACAAGATGGCAGCTTTGATTTAAAGTATTGATTAATGTATCAGTTTGAACGCCAGCAGAACTCCAGCAGTCAGCTACCTTCTGTTTTGTCTAAAGAGGCCATTTTTCATTCAACAGGGAAAAAAGTTCACTTTCTATCAGTAGTCCCCCTTGTGAGGAACTCTGCAAAGAAAAAAATATAAAAGTCTCAATGAAAGAAAAAAAACCCAACCAAACTCCCATGCTTCACTGTCACCTGTCACAAATAGTACACAAACCTGAGCCATCTTTGCAAAGTTACCATAAGAAGCCTTTCTGGATACAGTTGTCAGATGTAGAACAATTTGGGTAATAATTTGATAACTTTATTTTCAGATATGGCAAACAGACAACTCCCCCATGCTCCCTAATTGCACATCATTTTGTTTAGACAGATCCAATTCTTTCAAATACTGAATGACTAGTTCAAATGCATTCAGATATAATTATGGCTCAATCCAGACATACTTTATTAAAAACAAAGCAACTGTATATATTAGGGTAATAATCTTTTAAATAACAGAGGAAAGAAAGCTCAGCTGTGTATTTTCTTACTCACTTTAAATCAAATTCAGATCCTGCTTGGATTTCTGCTGGTTCACATCCCATTTTAATACACAAACTCCCACAGGTTTTATCTCTTCAACAAAGCAATTAATAAAGCGTGGCTCAGGCCATTAAAGGTTTGTTTTATGCCCCTCTCAATCCCTTGAGATAAATAGAAATTGATGTTTATTTTGAGCCTTTTGAAATCTGAATAATTTCTGCAAAGTCCTGCAGCCCTGAAACTAAAATCTAATTACCTGCAAGTGTTTGCAGATGTAAGTATACATTCAAACTCTCTCTTCTATGTGGCAAGCTTTTTAAAGATCAAAGAGTTACCTCTAGCCTTGAGGCTCCTTATTTGAAAATGCACATTAACATTTAATGGTGTCACATTCCAAAGTCCTACACATTGCTTTGAAAACATATCCCTCAGTGGTGGAAAGAGTTTTCTCTGCTGCTAGCACTAATCAAAGGGACAGGAATATGCTTTTGGAGGATCCATGGCCAATGCCTCCAACACAAGAAATGCAAAGCCTGGTTATCTCACAAGCAGTTATTTCCAGCATGGTAACCAACTCCATCAGCCCAATGAAAAGGTGAAAGAGGTCTTTCCCTTCAGTTTTGCCCTGGAGGAGGCAATAAGCAGATCTTACTGCTTTCCTTGCCATAGAAGAGGATCACTCATGAAGCTTAGAATCAAGGAGTTGTTGAGGTTGGGAAGGAGCCCAGGAGATCACACAGGGTTCCCTACAGCAGCTTGCCCAAGATCAGGTTCATACTCACATTTGTCTTAGCAAGACTGTTCCCTAATCTTTAGGGGCAGGGAAACAAGCTTGAGTTTGTAGAGATTCAATAAATCTATCCTTTCATACAACAAAATGTGGTATTCAGGAATAACAAAGTTCTCGTGGTAACCTGCTGGGCTTTAATGTGGAGAAACTCTATGAAAACCTTCTGTGTCCTACTAAGCTGAATGGAACCAGGTGAAATACAGATAAATCGTTTTTCCAGGACACGAGAAAAACTTTAATATGATAGTAACATCTCTAAATTAGTATTTATATGATAATGCAGAGCATTAAAGAGATGATTGTGTGGAATTTGTCACATTTTTGAGGAAGAATTAAGGAAGGATGATCATTTTCCTCTTTTCATCTGTATTATTCCTATTTGTTTTCTTTTTTCTAGAAATAGAAGCAATTCCAAGCCAACATGCTATATAGTTGCTTATATTTAGGTGTTTATTTGTGTAGGTTTTTCCATTGGAAAGGAACATCTAAAACACGAAAAGATTCAGGGATATGATTAAATAATGGAGTGGGATGGAGGCATATAATTTGTTTTTTAACCTCAGGATTCTTCCAATTCTGAAAACAAGGAAAACAAACATGTCAGAATGTTAATTCTAAAGCATATCCACTGTTATACACTTAATAATAAGTGTATGGATACTGGGTTACCCAAACAATGCTGAGGTTGGACCGTGTTACTAGAGACCACATAAGACATCACACTGGCTTCTACTACTGTTGGAATTGCTTCTTTCACCTACATGGTAATAAAGGGAATAATGAGGGAAAGTATGGAAGCCCCTCCCAGCAGCCCCATGAAGCTCCAGAATGACCTGACCACCAGTTTCTGTCACACACTCATCCCTGGAAGGTTAAGTGGATTTTGATGAAGCCATCAGCTTCAACTGCAGAGAGCTTGAGCCAATGCCAAATGAGGTCAAAGGGATTTTTTTCCCCTCCATTAGCTTCAATGAGTTCTGAATAAAACCCAGTGGGCTCCAGTGTGCCTACTAATTGTTAAGGGAATTAGAATTCCAGTAAATCATTACAACTATGGTCACTTGAAACCAGAATGACAAAAGGAAATTACATGATCCCCTGCATATCTCTGTGTGAACCACTAAATTCATGGTAAAACCATGATAATGTAGCAGAATTTAGGAATACCACCTCAGGGGATGCAAACCAACACCTATTACACCAGGTTAATTTCTGTTCTCTTGAATTCCAGAGCAATAATGCGTCATAAATTCAACTGACTCTGTACCCACATCAAACCCCCTGAAGAGCCTCTCCTATTCTCAAGGGTAACCTACTTTTCACAAAAAGATTTTGAAAAGTCATGTCTATTGGTACAAAGCAGAGACTGATTCAAAGGCCATGAGACTATATGATTTATGAATAAAAAGTGTCAAGTGCAAAAGTTTCATAAAGATATATATAGTATATTATTATGTATAATATATACTAGTATATAACATATACATACACCATATATAAATTTTAAAATAAAACTAGACCAATTTGTTAATCAAATTCCCACCAGATTGACACACAAGCTGTTGCCATTCAAATTTCATGCTGAACCATTCTTTAAACCTTGGAGACCAACATGATGCCATGCAGCCTTTATTCAGCTGTTACCTGGAGGATGTTTATAGCATTTTGCCATTGGCCTGGCTAATGCTTAAGCAGGATCAGAGTGGTGTTATTCCATTTCAGCTCCTGGCCTGCACCAGTGTCTCCAGAACAAGCCCCCGTCCGTGTGACATTCACGGCCGCGCTCTGCTGTGGGCTGCACACAGCACATCAAGCCAAGGCTGGTTAAATGAACAGAAGCAAGCCCAAGCTGGCTTGCTATTCCAGTTGTAAACAGCAGTTCTAAGTGCAGTAGGGACCATGTAGGATAGTGAATGCAAACAGCAAGGGACAGACCCTTTTGGAATGGTGCTTTATATGACATTAGGCATGGCTTCCCTTCCTCTGGCAGGGCACGTTACTTTATCCCCATGCTGCAGAGATGGAAATGAGGCAGGAGACAAGGTCACTCAGAAATCCTTTAGGTTATGTGGGAACTGAACAGCCTTCCAGAGTCCCTCAACACTGAGGAGCTTTGCTCCCATTACTCTTTTTCCTTGTTCTCATAGAACAACAAGTCATTTGAAACTCAACAAACGCATGAAAATTGCCAGAATTGAGTCAGGGAAAAGGATGGGAAAACTAAAGGAGAAAATTAAGAATACAGGCATTAGGAGAGTTGAATAGGACAAATACAACAAAAAGAGGACAATCATGGACAGTTATAGCCTTCCATTTTTTAAAAGTGCTCAGATCTGTTAGGATGGTGTTTGAGCAAAGAAATATGGAGTACTATGAGGACTGGTAGAGTGGAAGCTAATTTAGGTATATGTCTGGAGCTTAGGTTGATTAGGTCATTCACAGCCTGAAGCTTTCTGGCCATATTAAAGCCTATTCCAAACCATCCCTGCTGTGTCTCACTTCTGTTTATTTGACTAGTTCTGTTCAAGGTCCAGATTTGGCAGAGCTTCTGTTTCCCCCAAAGTGCATTTCATTTTCAACCATCTGCTAAAGACTCCAAGCCCCTTCTCTGAAATTTGAAAGATTTAATGACAATTAGCACGAAAATACTCTTTTTAATTTTATTAACAGACTGTAGAATCAAGAAAATTCACAGGGGAAAAATGTATTAAATAGCATTGCCTTTCCCCATCACTAGACCTGCCTACCAAGTGGCACGTACAAGGCACATGTGGGTAGCTGCAAAGCACTTTGAATGCACAGCTACAACATTAATCCTGTAAGAATAATCACAACAGCCAACTTGTGCTATCATATAGCTTTACTGACTCCAGTAAGACCTTGTAGAGATGCACTAAGCCATATGCAAGCCATTCAACAGAATCATGTTATTTGGTTTCAAGTCCCCTACCTCTGGCCCAATCTGCCAGCTCCCTGCCTCCTCCCCTCCTCCCCAGTAAATGTTAGAGGAAAGCATGTTCTCACACTGCTGGTCTGAGAAGTTCAAGGGAATAAGACTTCATCTGGAAAGCTTCATCACTTCATGATACATGCACAATAGGGGACAACTTCTACATTTTTGAATACTTAATTTAAAAAAAAAACCCACACCACTTAAATTTCCTAAGAGATCCATAAATTCATTTCTATATGAGTCAAAGGCTTTCATTTTTTGGAAGCTGCATTTTTTTTAAATACTCACTGTCACTGCAGAGACTCTCAGCTTCATAGTAATTCATGTCTTTGGCAACCTTTAGAAACTTGACTTACGCTGTTAATGTAGTAAAACAAGGTAGACATGTAATTATGTCCTGAAAATAAAATATTTTGTAGGCTTTAACAGCATCTCAAACATAACTGAACTGGTTCCACCTGTCAAGTGGTCAGACAGGCATTTTTGAGACACACCTACTTGAGAGTATACATCCAACTATTTCTATTTCTTGCAAAGGAGAAATTATTATCTCTTTTGGTACACTATGAAGCCAAAATATTTAATTTCTTTCCAATTAGGAGAGACATCAGGTCTTTCCCTCTGCAAGCTTGTACCCAACCTTGGCTTACATCCTCAATGGAAAAGTACAGCAGCAATTTATGGCCAGATGTATTTATGACTCAGATTCCAGTGTCCTCTGTATGCCCAAGCCACTGATTCTGCACAGGACCATCCCAATCAGTGCAACTCGAGTCTGCTCTCAGAAACAGCTTCTCCATAAAAATCATACAGACCCAGACTATTCAACTGGAGTTGGGAAAAGCAGCTTTTCAGAAAACTTGGCATACAAAAATGATCTAGAGTATTTTGGGAGTTCCATTTGCTTTCCAGCCCTCTGCGTTATGTAATCTGAAACCTTACATTTCAATGGGCTAAGGAAACAAGTCAGAAGGTGAGTGGCCTGTGTTCAAACATACATTTTTACTGCATTCATACTGCAAGCACAACTTAGTAATTTTGGAAGCACTGAGGGAGAAGGTTGGATTTTGGAGCTAATGGGAAAGCAACAGCTAATAAGTCAAGCCACTGCAGCATGAAAATATGACTGGTGCAAAATTAGCTTCTGTATCTCCATGCCAACCAGAGTGTGCTTACTCATTCATAATCAAGCTTTTCACACCTTATGTAGTCAAAATGGATTTCTGGCAACTTTTACTATCACAATACTTTGCTTAATAGCAGGGACCTTACTAAGAAAAAGTGCCTTTTGATCACACAAACAGGGACTAGGTCTCCAAGTCCTGCTTTCATATTTTATATTCCTAAATCCCTAGCAAACAGCTTTGGTTTAACCAAGTAGCATTGCAGAGTTCAACAAATACCCCATAAAAATATAGGCCATTTGTACAAGAGGAAAAGCTTTATAATTTTAGTAGAATTTGTTTTATTTTGAAAACGAGTTCATTTCCAATCCTGCTAACCATTCTTTCTCAATACATTCCAAAAGTTTTGTGTATGCAATATCAGTAACATTTATTTTAAACAAACTAAAATTTTGTTATACTCTCATATTAACTTGGCATGTGAAATAAGGTGTACCTATATCTCTCTATAATTCAACAGACTAGGTATTGAAAAAAGCTTCAATCAACAACTAAGACAGAAAAGTACTGCAGTAAACTAGAAGTATCCAACTCTTGTTTGAACAAACGTCAATATATGTATCTGCATTCCTCTCTTGGGGGAACAGACCTGAATAATGCATAATTAAATCCCACAGATATTCTAGAAGGAATTTGCACTTGAATAACTTATTTTAAACTAGTATCTTCATTGTAATTTTTTTTCTTAATTTCTCATTTTAAGACTTTACACTGGAAATCTGAATTATTATTTTCACCTAGCTGTGTGATGGACCTGCCATTTACATGCTTGATATAAGAGAACACTATTTTCTCATTTGATCACCTGGTTCAAAGAAACTACAGAATGGAACCTATTTTCAGTTCACACCTGGAAAAACCTGGTGTTCTAAAAGCAAAGTTCCCACTTAAAACGTGACAAGTTGGGGTTTTGGTTTTGTTTTTGTGAAACTTACCAAGAAATATAATTTGCATTGTTCTTAAAGGTTCTCCAGGTCTGGACCATGTTTTACTCTTACTAAATTCTTATTACTTCTTATCTTTTATACTTGAGGGTGGTTGTTTCTGTTCTAGATGGCTATTAAGATTTATAGTTAACCGTTTTCACCCCTTTATTTGCACTAAGCCACAGGTCCCTCCAACCCCTGGAACCCAAAGGTCTTTTACATCCTGTTATTCTGAAGCACTCTGCAGCCCAGCCACAGCTCAGCATGCCCTCTGGTGAGAGGTGACACTCTCAGAGTGTTCCCCAATAGCTCCTTCTCCCCAAAGGACCTGAGAACAGCTGGTTTCACAGTGGAAGCTTATGAGACAACACAAAGCCTCTCAGAGAAGAAAGTCCTACCCCTACTGCTGCTGGCTCATCCTTTCCCCCACGCTTGGAAAGCAGCAGTGGAATCCCTTGCACAGTCCACTACAGCAAAGAACCTTTGCTGCCCCTGGGCTGGAGAATGCCCTGACAAAGCCCTTCCAGGACCTGCAGCTGTGCCCTTACAGCGAGCCACTGCAGTGCAGAGACCTCTCTCCAGGACAGCGTGCTCCGAGCCACAGCTCAGCTGCTCCATCTTTTACTCCTCCACTGTATCACGCCTTCATTTTTGCTAGACTTGCTAAAAACTGAACCATCACATAACACTCAAAGTAAGTTGGCCTTTAGGCCGTTTCTTCATGATTCTGCAGGTGATTTCATCAACAAAGGAAGGTTTTATTTGCTGAACTAGATGCACCAAATATTGTCACCAACTTTTTCAATCGAGGCATTTCACTACAGGCTTTGTTTCATTACCACCTCAGAAAGACAAACCCAGATACCAGAGGATTCATTTATACTTGAGATTATTCACAATTGGCTATTAATTGTGAGCAGCATGGAAACAAACTCCTACTAATGGATCTTTACACAGTCTTGCTCTGTATCTAGATCTACAGATTTCTGAGGATTGAAGGGACTGTTACCCTGCTTAACCTCCAGAATAATTAAGGCTCTACAACTCTGCATAGCTATTCTTACACCAAACACAACAGATAGTTGTTGTATAAAGTACTGGAAAACTGATTCAAGGTTTGGGTTGGTTTTTTTTAGGTTTGTTTGGGTTTCTTTTAAGAGATTATTCGTCATTTTTATTTGACTGCTTGCTTTTTTTTTTTTTTTTAATGAGTATAGGTGGGTTTCTTTAAGAGAAGAGCAAGTAACAAAAAAAAAAAAACAAAACCAAAAAAAGGATACAAGGAAGAATTTGTAGTATTTTTTTTAATGCTGAGGAACTACTTTATTTTTTTTAATGTGCATGAGGAGCTACTTTACTTTTTTTTTTTTTTAATGTGCAATCTTGTGCTTCCTTCCTGCACTGTGAATTACTGTAATCCAACCATTATTTTCATCTCTGCACATTTGCAGGGTCAGCACTGACTATATCCAGCTCCCCTAAAGGCAATTCTGAAAATGTTCCTTCCTGTACATTTCCTGCATAAGAACCCTAACAAAGGTGTTATTTAAAGATCCCCCCAAACCTCTGAACAGCAGTGCTACATAAATGCAAAAAAGTAAAGCTTTGCTGATAAAATGGGGGGGAGGGGAAAAGTTGAAAAGGTGCTTATGTTCATAATTCAGCCCCTTAAATTAAAGAGAAAATGCACATCCCTATGAATCTCATTCCACCTCTTTCATTCAATCCATCAGTGAAGATCTCCTAACACCCAACACATTTTACTTAAAAAAAAAAAACAAAAACAAAACCGCCCATTTTCTCCACATGTGAAATGCATAAATCATCTGCTTCTCTTAAGCAGTAATTTTCCTTCAACTCCTCATCTCACTTTTCTGAGGAATATGGCTGATAAAGTAAATTAAATAAGCAAAGTAGGAAAAAACAGCACCTGACTACTTTGAGAATAAAAGATTTTAAAAATGAAAAGGAAAAAAAAATTCCCACCAACAGAAACAAGACACACACACACACATTTTACAATATTTAAAACAACTGAAAAGTCTAGTTTTCCCTTTGATCAAGATGCAAACACCTATCCACCTAACAAAGCAAAAAGCTACAACATAACAAATACTGTAGGTCATTAATCTTTCCTATTTCTTTTTACCTACATCCAATAGAGATATGATGATTCTTCACACAGAAATAGCAAGATGTAGCAGAAGGTATATTTATTTTTAAATTTTAGTACCGTTCACAGAGAACAGAAAGTACTTTCAAAAAAAAAAAAAAAGGCACAAAAAGCATAGCCCAGGAACTCAGTAATAATTAGACACATCCTCTGCTCAACTTCATGTCTGCCAAAATGCAACTCCTCATCATAAATTTTTTTTTTCCACACACCTAACTTCTGGACTTTTGAACTCAAACATTCACGAATGCAACCATCCACTTTCTCTCAGCACAAAATCAATCATCTGTCACTCCCAGCAAACTGCACATAGCCCCGAGAGCTATACAAGCCCTGTAAAATGCCTACAGAACCCACACGCTTCTACCTCCAATTTGAAATGAAAACAGTTTAAAGGGGTTGGCTGATATCATGGCACCAATTTCCACCACAACCCCCCCCCACCAAGAATCCTTCAGTTATTTTTAATTGCTCTGCTATTTCAGCTACTGGGTCTTGAAGATAAGTGTCATGCAGAGGCTTAAACAAGGAATATTGCAAAAATTGTTCCTGTGAAAACAGAAATCAGTACAGTGGTCAAGATGTTATGAGGGCTAAATTAAAACACAAGATATGCCCCCTCCTAAAGATTCTTGCCTGTAGAGCTACAGTCAAAATTCTGTACATTACTACTAGCAATAAACTCTTGGGGTAGTTTTACAGCAATGTCTTCTCTTTCGTTCAATATAGTTCAACACAGCTTCATACAGGGAAGAAAGTAACTGATTTTGCTGTATCAGTTTATATTTTAATGTTGCACATTGAATTTAAGGATTTTTTTAATGCTACCAAAGAGGAAACCATAACAATCCCAAAAGAACGTTCAGAAGCAACAACTTACTGCATGCTCAGCCAAAATGCCTCTGGGTCTGTTTTCATTTGAAGGATTTCTCTTCCTTTTTTGATAGGAATAAGCATTCTGGGTGCTTGAATGAAAAGAAGGATAAAGTTTTCAAAAGGTACTTTACAGTAAGAGGTTACCTATATACAACCTAAGCAAAGGGCATAGCAGTACCAAGTCTTTTGCCAAATGATCACACAGTTTTGTAACAGAAATATTATCTAGAGATTGGTGTATGTGTGAAGCACTAAAAAACAGCACAAAGCTAAAGAAAAAAGCCTACATTGATAGTGCAAGACCCCATTCCCAGGACATCAGTTCTAGAAGAAATACAAACTATCTTTCTTCTGTCACAAACACGAAGCCACAATGGCAAGAAGGTTGCAGCATACCATTTATACCCACTCCTTTCTTGTTATACAAAATGAGGGCAAAATTCTTCCACATTCCAAATTAGTCAAAAACCAGAAAATAGACAACAAGCCAGGTGAAGATTGATGGAAGCTGTAGTCGATGAAATCTGAAGACAAAAGGCCACACTGTAAGAGCTGAAGACTACAGAACACCACAAAGTACCTCTCCAGAAACTAGTTTATCACCATTATCAAGAGGTACCTTCTTGGACATGATCAGGCATTGTCAACTTGTGTGCTTTATTCCCTGCAACAAGTCCACTTGGATGTGCCCAACTTGATGCTTGCAAATTCACAGATGTGAGAGAATGAAATCTAGGATTGAAGAGCATAAACATTAAAAGATCGACTTGCTTAAATGTTTTATAAGATGTCACCTTCCCCCCTTTCATAAGATCTTACTTTGATTTTTATTACACTATTTTCCCTACATGTTTAGGACCTACGGGAAGCCCTCTAAGTGCTAGGGAGAGCAATTAGCTCTTAGGGGAAGAGGCAGGAGAGTTTTAAGATCCTGTATCTTCCTGGAGCACAGGCACATGGTTAGCTTGTGTATTAAGAACAAATACTAGCTGAGTAAAGAAGGACTTTCCTCCATGCAGAAATCAGTTATTTTCTTAGAATAAGCCTCAGCTGAAGGCAAATAAGACACATTTTCATGTGTTTTGTATCAGTGGCTCAAAACTAGGCATATTATTGCTACTTCATTGTGATTATCAATTCATGCAGGGATGATGCATAGTACACAGTAAAACACAACACAGTCCTGCCTACAGAGAGTACATCATACTTACAGTATGATAGGAAATACTGGCAATAATTATAGAGGAGATGTCAGGCCCAGTTTTTATATTTACATTTGGGTAGGCTCAGGGAAAGTAATGCCTCAGGGCATGTGAACAAAATGCAGATCATTCAGGTTCATCCTGAGTGTTTCAAGCAATGCTGGAAATAGAATCTCTACAGCTGCTACTACTGAAACCACAAAAGCATTGAAGTGCCAATGAATATCGTTCTTGAGGGGAAAATGCACCTCTTTTTCCACCTGTGAAACTTTTTCAGTTCCTTGAGGCTGAGTGCTGTGCCCTGAAGGACGTGACTCGTGCAAGGACAAGCTCAGGAGATCAGCTCTAAGGAACAGCCATGCATTAATAAGCAGTGCATGCCAAAGCACTTGGTCACTCAGCAAACATGTCCTGTTACCTTCCATCTTACTGGGGAGCTCCCCAGGAGCAGCTGAGCTTTCACTGAAGCTTTGCTGCCTACAATCACTCCTATGTATCCTCTCTGTATCTTTCTGGCTTCCTCCCATAAGAGAAGCCTCAAAAGGTGGGAATTTGCCCTTCATTTCCCTACAAATAAGCCTGTGAAAATCTACATCCTTACTAAGTTTTCTTTCATTTGAAGGTCAGTTTATCAATTTGGGAATATTTAATTTTAAACTGAAATATGATAGAAAATAATCCTGTGCAGCTCTAAATGTGAGGGGGGTGGGAGAAGAGAAAAAAACTCTTAGAATAATGAATGAATATTTTCATTCATTATTCTAAGAAATGAAAGAATATTTTTCTTGGGCTTTGCTACCTCCTTTCATTACTATTTTCTACCCACTTTTAGAAACAGAGGGCAGGTACCCCAGTTAATATTTTTCTGAAAGACTTTATTCTCCAAATCACATCACTGGGTGATAACCTCATCAGAAGCAGCACTTTTACTGTGGTCCTATATTGAAGAGACCACATTTATGTCTGAAAATTCTTCTACAGTGCTGTGCATCATATCTTTTATTTTGTAATAGCTCTTCTTTCAGGAAAGAGCAAGACCTATTGGTCACAAAATACCTGTGGGGAAAACTGCAGCATGCTTTTTGTTTGGCCACTGCTTTAATTTATTCTGGCATTGAATAGGAGAACAGAAAACCCAATTTCCTCACTGAAAAACCTTCACTGAAGCAATAGATAGAACCGTTTATCTCCATCAAACTCACCTATATACCCTGGCATATCAGCTTGTCATAATGAAGGCTGTCTTTGCTGATTTACCTCTGCACACCAGGTATTACCTGCATCTATAAAAGAAGAGAAGAAGCTGCCTCTCAACAGTAAGTTGAGAAAGAAAGTTACTGCACATGCAGGAAATTGTGCTCTCTCGCTAACTCACGCTAGCTTAAAACGTATTGCCACCACAGATATTTCTGCTAAAAAGTAACATGGATCTCAATTATTTTAAAGCTTATTTTAGCTTAAGGCAAAACTGAACACAAAGTTAAGGAGACAAAAAANNNGAAAAAAAAAAAAAAAAAAAAAAAAAAAAAAAAAAAAAAAAAAAAAAAAAGCAGCAGCTGATTTAGATTTGCACACGGGGGTAGTTACCTCATTTCATATCTTTTACAAAGAGCACCATTGCACAAAACAAAAGCCCTCTTTAGGTCCGAGCAGGAATTAGATGCACTACATCACTGTCAACACAGCAGTGAATATTTCCATAGTGAACACTGAGTGGCGAAGTAGAGCCTCCCACAGATGATGAGAGCAGTCGGAGCGCAGGGACTGCAGGCAGGGAGAGCTCCCTGACAGCACTGCCAGGGGATTCCTTGCTGGAGAGAAGCAAGCAAATCCAGAAACACGTTTAGAGCTATTAAAGGTGCTATAATCAACAGCTACTGTGCTTTTTTTGAATGGGCTGACAAAAGGGTCCCAGAAGTGCCAGGATCAATATTTGTGAAATGCCAGTTGAACCCTCCTGGATCTGAAGTCCTTCATGACACAGCCCCGGGATCCTTGGCTACAGAGGGGCTCCAAGTCACTCTCAGCAGATAAAAATCAAAGCCTGGGCAGAGAAGTCTGTAGAGTGAATGATACAAAGGGTCATTATCCTCAGGAATTCTTCTACAGGACCACTCATCCTCACTCATGTTGGAAAACATAAAGTGAATACAGTAGAGAAGAGAAAGGCAGTTTCAACCTTCACCTTTGCCCAGGACATCTTGCAGCTGTCTGAAGAAGCAGCATGACAGTTTCTAACAGGGATTGCTTTGTGGAAGGGTTAAAGCTTACATAAATTCACCTGCTATGTGCAGAGAGAGGCTTAGCATCAGGATGAGCAAGCACAGGGGTTTTGAGAAGGGTGGCCTCCCTGTATCTGCCAGTCAGCAAAGGGTTTCCTCACCTTACAGTGTGTAAAGGTAGTTTCTATTCTCACCTCCACATTCACCACTGACCAGACACTGAAGCCATCACCACTTCTCCAAAAAAATCTGAAGTAACATCATACTATATTAGCTTTTGCTTCTGCATGTCAACACCAGCTATAGCAAGATCCAAGCTTTAAGGACTTAGTCCTGAGAACACTTTGGTGTCTTCACTATCCTGGAGATCTTTTCATCCAGCTTTTGGGCAAAGGATCTGCAGAGATGTCTTAATTAACTCCTTAGATGCTTCCCAGGGTGAAGCTGAGATACAGACTAGTGTCAGCTCTGAATTATCCCTGTTTTCAGTCTCCTATGTACAAGTAATTAAGTTATGAATTGCTTTAAAGGCATAGTTTGGATAAAAGAAATAAGAGTATTATTAGTTATCATAATTTATTACATTAGTTTTAAAGATAGCTCTGGATACAAGAAATTTAATTTGGTTTTTACATCACCTTTCTTTTCTACTTAATTGCTGCAGAAAACATTTTCATCCAAACAGCTGAAAGCATGTGTTCTTTAACAGTTACAGTAGGAACAACAATGACAAAAATACTACATTTTTATTTCTCTGCAAAGATCTACCTGCCTGACCTGGATGAATATCTTAAAATGAATATTCTATAATATGCATGTCTGCAGGGAAGAAAGATGAATGCAGTCAGTCTGAGGTAAAGTGCCAGCTGCTGAAATCTAAAAATCAAATTTATCATAGATGCACTAAAGTTCTGTTAATCCTCCAAAAGCCATGAAGGTTTTAGGAGGGTTTTAGTGAAAGGAAATTGAAGTACTCCTGCCTTCAGACAAATTAGGACAGAAAATCTTCTCCTATGCTTAGTTGGTCTTAGATTATCAGATTCAAATGCTATCTCAACTTCTATTGTCACTCACTACCAAGGTCTGCAGAAGGTGGTGTTTCAAAACACTTTATCATTTTTGCAAGTATTATAAGCACAAGCATACCTGAAAGTCAACAGATTTTATATTTTCATATTAGTAAAATTCTCTGCTAACTTTACATGCATGATACTGATTTACAGTAATCTTTTAGGTGAGGACTAATAAATATGTATGACATTCATCAACAGAAACATGGCGGCACTTTCTTCCAGATTGCAATTCACCTCTGCGGTGAGAAATATGACTTGAGGCTTTTAATTTCTTCTGTTTAACAATAAGTTATGCAGAGATAAACAAATTAGATGTCTGCAGCTTCTAGTCTCAGCTCACACTGAAGAAAGAAGACATTCTGTCATGGTATTGTACAAGACCTGTGTTGTAT
>VZTT01045964.1:224985-275299 GCA_013400855.1 Buphagus erythrorhynchus | reverse complement strand
CACCTCAGAATCACAAAACACTCTATTTATATGATTCTATTATGTGAAAGATAGTGTGTCTGATTTTCCATGGCAAAATTTGGAAATGGCAGGCCCCCAAGTCAACTGTTATTGCATTGTTTGAAGAAAAAGTTAACAGCTAACCAAGATTCTTGGACAAGCTATGCCTTGAAGGGCTGGAGTGATTCTTGGCTAAATAATTAAAAAAAAAAAACAAGTAGAGTTTCTCACCTTGTAGCAAGGAGTGAGCAAAGGAAAATAGAAGAGTCATTAGAGTGAATTACCAGAATTACTTGTAAATACTCATGCCTGTACAGCAGCAGTTAAATATGACCCTATTATGAAGAAAATATCACAACATCCTCAAAGGGAACCATCGATTGCCTTTTCTAGACCAGTATCAGAGACTGCACTGAGCTGTCTGCCCTCTTTAATTCACACCAGAACAGAACAAACTGAAACAAGGGATGCAATTTATCAGAATAAATTCTCTCAGAAAGTCAATCAGAAAGACTCATTCTGGGAACTAGGACTAAAGAGAGCACAGTTCAAAACTGAAAGAAATTTCATGCAACTCTACTATTTTGTTACTCACAGTGAAATTCAGCCAGGTACTCCCCCTCACTTTCCATGGAAAATTCACTAGAAAAAGTGGACTCACAGAAAGATAATTGATTTTATTCTTTATCTTTCTAAGGAAAAAAAAAAGTTTCATTCTTAAAAACTAGTAGATCAGACAGGCAAGCTAAAAATCTTAAAAAATAAAAATTTTATTTTCTTTCTAAATCAAATTGTTTTATGCCCACTTAGAGCCATGTTCTTCACTTGCAATCTTTGGTCTGATTTTGTATTCTGCAACTGGGAGGAGAACCAGGTTAAATTATTACAGTGAAAATTACACTCCTACATTACAGTTAATTAGACCAATCCTTTTGACTCCTTTATATGTAAGGTAGTTCTTGCAGAATATACTAACATGAAAGTTATTAGGCAACACAGGAGGTTTTGTTAATCAGAGAATCATTACACTGGGAGGAAGATGAAGAGTTGATGCAGCTGCCTGCTCTAAGATGTGAGACCAAGCCAGAGTGCCTGGGGCTTGAAAATCTCCAGATGGGTCTTGAAAATCTCCAAAACTCCACAACCTCCCTGACAAACCTGTTCCAGTGATTAATTATCTCATAACCAANGTGATATTTCTGAGTATTTTGTACAATGACATTTATATTTTAGAAATAATTCTTCAAGATATGAAAAAAAAAAGAAAAGGATGGGGAGGGACAGCAAAATATTATTTCATTTGAGCGACAGATCACAACTAAGGACTAAGAATTAAACCACTTTCAGTTTCCCCATTACACATTCCCCTACCTAGTATCAGCATTCCTACTCATACTGTGACACCAGTAGCTGTAAAAAAACAAAATAGATCTTTAAATCTGGACAGAAATCAGGACTCTGGCAGAACCTTGTCTTAAATAATATCCCTGTAATTAACAAGCCAAAAAGACAGAAACTATATGACAAAGAGTGGAGAGATGGGCTTCTGAAAGGAACTTTCACAAACATTTTCAATCAGTCATTGGAGAGAGTTCATCTCACAGCATCCATCCTGGGAACATTCCTTTTTCCATTGTATTGTAAAGAAAATCTCAGGAGCATTGTTGATTCTGGAGCCTCCTTTGGAGGCCAATGTAAGCCTTGCCACCCCTGGATACAGTGCTGCTCTTTTACTACTTACATGCTTCAAAATTCAGTGCACTCACATTTCCTTGGCAAATTTATTTGAGTTTATTAATTATTTCTCCAATAATATTTTCTGCTTCTTTTAATGGGAGAATATCATGCTTGAGCCTGCAGGCAAATCTGAATTAAATTTTTCAAATATCAGAGCTCTAATAAAGAACTGGTTCTTTAGCAGCCATTAAATAATTAAGGGGTTGCAGCAGCAGTTTCAAATGGCCCTTGTCAATGCATGATAACTTATTTTCACATCAAAACTATAAATCATGAAGAATATGTATTTCTAGTGACATTATAGGACAGATTGTAAAGGTCTAAGGCCACTTTGAGGAAGAGAAAGAAAATATGCTGCATTAGTAAAGACGAAAAAGGAAAATATTTCTAGTTTTAAATTAGATTCTACAGATTTAGCTCATTTCCAGTTCATGCACCTTCCTTTATATTTGCCCACTATAGTGAACATCAATCTACTTTGTTTCCATCAAATGAGAATAGACTAAAGCTGAAGAAACAGCATGTCTTGGTTTATCACCCCATATCTGTCCAACTTTTTTCTTAGGTACTGCAGCCCAAAGCAGCCTAACTCCTGTGAAATTGGTGAATTTTATCCTTACTGAGGGAAGGACAATGGATCATTTTGATACATCTCTGTAGGCTGTGTGAGACAAGAAGATATGAGCCAGCAGAGGAGCAAGCATGGCATTTGCAAATGCAGGAACGTGTGACTCTGAGAATAATGGGGACTGTAAAGCTCCTTGGGGGAATGAATCCTTCCCAGTTCTGGTCCCTGAAAAAATTCTCAGTGTTCTGATGTTCTCTCAGTTCACTGGCTGAGAACAGCTTCTCCCTGGGTATAAACCTTTATCTGTGTGTGTTCTCAAGATACCAGCACATTCCCTCAGCCTTGTGAGGTTTTGTGTTATTTGTGAAGTGCCACTCCTGCAGGAAGCCAGTGAACCTCCACCATGGCCACAGCTGCCAGCAGGGGATCCTTGTCATGGTGTGTGGCAGCACCCAGGGCTCCCCTGCCTTTGTTCACCAGTTCAGGTCAATACCAACAGCCTTTCCTTTTGAGAGTACATTGAATTAAACACAGCACACTAGGGCTCCCAGACTCCCAACAGCAATCCTAAAAAACCAAAAGAAAGCATAAATATGTCACCTATTTACAAATAGTAGCCATTAGAAATGGGAAAGGCCTGTCAGAAGCTCCACTTTATTTGTTCACAGCAGGACCCTCCTCCAGCTTTTGAGAATTTTGAATTGAAAGTGTCCAGCTTTCCATCAACTTTACACTAAACTGCAATTGGAGGAGAAATAGGTTTGAGTGTTTTCATTCTTAAGCCACGAATGATTTTATTACCTGTGAAAAACAGACTCACAACCCATCCAAATGTCAATCAGATTATCAGTTATATTCTGAAATAAGATATGTTCGCAATGAAAACCAGCTATAATTATGAAATAACTGCTTTTTCAGTCTTTAGGATAGAGAAGCTTAAATCATTCTTGTAGTTATCTTAAATAATGCCATAAAGAGAGAATCACAACAGAAGAAAGAATTTTGGGCTTTGTTTGCTTGCTTCTCCCTAAGAAGATGCTTTAAGATTCCTTGGCAAATACCAGCAAAGCCTCAGTTCAGGCAGGGCTCAAGTAGGAACACTCCAGCTCTGTAAACTCAACAACACTTGCTAAGAACCACCATGAACATAAAGCAACTTTCTTCTTTTTACCCTTAAGCAAGCACAGAAAAATCAAGCTTTCAGGACCAAATGTTTGCTACTGGAAGTCTACAATTCCCAACCTCAACACTGGCTGCCATGGCTGATGATCTCACTCCAAAGCTTAGGAAATGTGGAGGATGAGAAACCTTCAACCCAAGTATTAAAAAAACCCCCAAGAAAATAACATCGTTGCCTTCAAGCTTGCTAAATTATTTTGTGCTCTTGCAGTCCTTTGAGTGGAAGCCTGTTCAATAGAGAACAAACCCTAGTGGATTGCTATGAGTTATCATAAGAGTACAAGCTGTGCACTACCCACAAACCCAAGATATCATGTCTTGGTAGAAAAATACTGCTGCAATAAGATTGAAATATACTCAATTTACTGTGAAGAACTTCTAGAGTAAATCAGTGACTAATTTTTCCTCCTAGCTAAAGGAGGTTTCATGGGGTATCAGAGTTGCACATAGAGCAGGACAGCAACAAGTGCAGTGTGAGCTCTGTAATTAAAAGAGAAGCAAGTCATTGGTAACAAGGCAGGTCTGAGCTGACTTCAAATCTTTGTCCTCTGTTTGCTCAAAACAAGTTTTAACAGGAGAACCTAATATACATTACATTAGAAGCACAATATCCCAAAAGCAACTGAAAGATTTATGTCTTTATAGTGTTATGCACATAGCCTCAGTGAAGGACGTGTATTCACTGAAATTTCTGAAACAATAAATACATTTCTCATCCAAAGACTACAATGCATAAAACCCCTGCAAACATTCTTTAAATATTAGTCTTCCCATATGATAAAGGAAAGTGATAGCTATTCACAAGTTACTTGTTTTTTAGTCAGAGTAAATATCCCGTTAGAAAAACAAATCTGTCTAAACTTTTGTTTTTAAGGCAATGAAAATTACTTCATTTGTCGGAATTACGGTAAAAAACAAACTAAAAAAATAACGAAATTAGTCTGATTGGGAGATTGCCACTCTTCTGCCACTATACAGCTGCAGTTAAAGATATGAAGCTGAAGGGACTGTGAGCACTGCTGTGAAAGCCTCCCAGCTATAACAATTATTCCTCTTGCTACCTGAAAGGCACCTGTACGAGGTGCCCAAAGCCTGGAAACATCAGACACTGCCACAACACAGTCCTGCCAACAAATGTATCTCGCTGCCTCCTAAGGCCCAATATTATTGCCAGGCTAAATTTATTCATTAGCAGGTTTAGAGCTGTTTTTCCCTGCCAACACTGTACCTTAATTCAAGCATTTGGCCATCCTGGTATGTTCTTCCTAGGCTCTTTCAATATTTTGCTAGAAAAGCAGTTTCCTTGGCCAGTGTGTGAAGTTCTGCATTTCATCTGAGCATTGCACGTGCTCCAGTTTCACTTCATCTGATTTATCTGACCTGGACTATACACACAGCACAGCAGTCAGTCCTTACCTGAGCATCATGTTTACCATTTTCACTGCCATATCACTGCTGAAACACAATTATCTTGCAGCTGATTATGCTCATGTGTTACTCACTGATGGCAGAAATGCTTTCAATTACTCCCTAACCACCTGACCTTGCAATGTCATCCTGTTTCCATGACTTCAGTTCAAATTCTCTTAGGTGATTTCACCTCATGTTGGAGTCAAATTGTTTTCCAGCTTTAAGACATCAGTGAGTTCACCTACTATTTACAACAGGGTAAAAATGAAAATAGATGTAGAAAATTGATGCTTACACTATTCTGGAGTCTCTCAGACCACTAGGTCTTATCTCTTTAAAATTTTTGTCATTGCATGGTATTTTTCATCACTTCATAATTTGTCTGTTATATTGCTCTTTTTGCTATATTGCTGCATACCACCTTTTCCAGCTAAACAACACTTCACATGACACAATACCAAACACATTCCTGGAGACCTTACAAGTCTCTTATGCTGTAATCTCATTGCTGATAAGAGCTAAAATGAGCAAGGTAACCAGGATAATCTACCACAACAGGTCTTAATTAGCTTGTTTGTTTTCCTTTATTATATTTCTTATGGTTTTACTTACCTTTTCAGGTGATAAATTCACAATCCTTGCACACATTATTAATTAAGACTCATGGGAACACTTGTTGCAGATGCTTTTAAGCTGTGTTTTCAGTTCTTATTTTTCTTTTAATATGTGCATTATGTACAGTATTATCCCATTTTAATATATGACTCCAGTTTTAGTAGGTTAACTACAAGATCCTTGCCAGTAGCAATTTCACAGTTATTCCAGTTACATACCAGTTGTTCCACTGTTACAGAGTGAAGCATGAGCATACTGAGTACAGCCACTTTAAAGGAATATTACAAAGTTCTTTCATGAAGTTTTTTTCCAAAAATAGTTATACTGCAGTTTTCCTTTATGGAACTGGGAGATCTTTTCAGTTAATTGTGGAGGTATTGCTTTGTTAGCTGAGAGATCATTCTTTCAAATTTGCTGAAATGTGACATTTTACACAGAAACACAGCAAGCTTATGGGAGAAGGTTCTGAAGCACGGGAAAGATTTACATTTTCTCTCACACATTAATATAAATACAGAAAGAAAAATGAAAAAAGAATAGATTTGATTCATTGACAGTAACTTCATTTTGCTGAGGTTTACCACAGTGAATTGCAGAGCTATGGATATGATAAATGTTTTCACCTAGAGCTTGCAGCAATTTTTTCTCCCACAATTTATTTCCTTATGATATAAAGTCTGTAATTTGCTTGAGAGAGAGAATCCAATTACTCTCTAATTAAGAAAATTCATGTCCTTTGTTTAACTGGAAGGGATCCAGACTCATATAGTTGAATGTTCTTTTTCATCACCATTAAAAAATAAAAGAGTTCTTTATGTTTTCAGGAAATAGCATCAATTATTTCTTCTAGGTTTAATTCCTGGAAGATGACCTAACAGATCTGGGTGGACAGAGTATCAGGAGCAGTTTTACAACCTTGTACTTGTCTCAAACTGTAGTCTCTATACATCATAAATATTACAATTTGCATATCTAAGAGTTGCACTTTTTAAAATAAAGTGTTGCAGAGAGATCCTTGATCATCACATGAAGGCCAGACTCACAGATGTCTGCAGAAATTTAACCTGATCTCAGTGTGGGCTGGGAGTTATGCCTTGATATTAAAACTCTGACCTGCACATGCCCACTGGAAATTGTGTATATTGTGTCATTTGCATGAAAAATTCATGTATGCTTTTGAAATTCTCTGAGTCTTAACTGCTGCTTGCTGAGGATGTACAATTTCTTCCTAAAGCTTGTTTCCATCCCCGTGGATGGGGACTTGAGAATATCTGGTAGACATTATTATTATTTATAAGTCTTAAAATCAAGGACTCCTCCTTTCCCCAGTATTTTAGTAGCCATGATAAATTTGACTTCAGTTTTCTTATAAAAGGTTCACAGATTATATAGGGATCAATGTCTTCTAAAACTACCTAATAATCTTTCACAATTTCTGTTTCATGCTAAAAGGAAATGGGAGGGAAGAAATTCAGCTGATAAGGGAGGAGAAAAAAATCGTAATTCAAAATTCAGAACAGCTAAATAGGTCATTCAAGTCTTATAATAATCTCCAGTATCCAGGAGCAGGTGATGACATTGGTAGTCAGGAATAGAAATTAAGAATACAGAATGCTGACATTTTTTAGGGAGCTTATAGGTCTCAAACACTGGATTGTCTCTAGCACAGCTGATGCTCTATGGGGTAACCCATAAATGCATTATCACTTGTATAAAGGCAAAAAATATATATGAGAATGTGAAGAACAGCTCTACAGTCCCAAAATATCTGCATTTTAAGCCACTCAAATACAGTGGCTTAAATACTGCTTAGAATCCTTTAAATAGTACTGAAGGTAAGGACTAGTCCTCTCACTGTGGCAACAGCCCCTTCTGTGATCTCACTTTGCATTAGCCAGTACTGGCTAATGAATTATGATCCCTCCAACTTGCCAGCCCAGGAATTCATTTAAAACCCTCTTCTACAGTCTGCAGAAGGTAACTAATGAGCAGATTTCATTGCAGCTTTGTTCTACTCATAGGAGTATGGTAGCCCACTCCCTGTGACCTCATCCAAAGCCATAAAAAAGAGGGAGAACAGTTGTGAACATATGACAGCAATTTTTTTCAGCTCTTTTCAAAAGTGACCTGTGTTTTTTTCAAACCTATTGATGATAACCAAGGCCTGAGATCAAATTCCTTCACCTTTCCTATACTCAGTGCTCTAGAAAGATCCTATTGTCCACAGCCACTGAGAGATCTGCCTTAAGCTTTTTACAAGTCTACCAAAATCATGGCTTATTAAATTACCTAGCAGGATTCCATGGGCTGCAATGATTCATATTATTACAGACACACAGAAATTTTATCAGAGACATGGATATATCAACAGTTTCCTTCTGAAGTATCATTACCTAAAAGTCATTCAAACAGAAATTAGAATTCAGGAAGAGAAAAAAAAGACAAACATTTGTCAGAAAGTGCTTGCTAATCTGCTGGATGCAACAAAAAGTGATAATATGTTATAGCAAAAGAAAATGGCAAACAATGGACAACACCAAGAAAACAGGATGCTGCAAAATTATAACCATTTCAATGTGACTGAAAGTTTCCTAGTTTTTGAGGACTTGTAGCAAAAGTAAAGACTTCTAAAAACCAGACTTCCATATAGCTGAAAACATTACATTATAAGGATATAAGAATATAAGATATATATATAAGATTAATATATAATCTTATATAAGATTATAAGATACAAGAATATAAGGAGGATAAGCTGGAGCAAACATCATTCTTTTTCAAGGCTGGGAGAACAGTAAGATGAGGGAGCACATAGAAAGGCCACTCACATTTAGGAGCAATGCCCCTCTGTGTACAAGCTCTGTAATGAACATGTGGAAATGAGATGGAGAGGACTGCTGTAGATATCTTCTGTAAATTTTCTGTTCTTATTCCAAACAAGGCACATTAGAAGCGAAAGGAGCTGCACCCTCCCTTTGCACTTTCAGAGCAATTCTATGTTTAAGACACCAGCAGGAACAATTATGGCTAATGTTCCAGGGCTTAGAAAAAAGAAATGCCTGTTTTCTCGAGCACAGTTCTCCATGCCTCTCATGCACAGGGACAAGCAGAACAGCCTGGCCTTCTGCATGCATTCCAGGGCTGCTGTATTATCACCACTCTGCAAGGAGAGATCTGAGACCTCTTTTTGCCCAAAGGCTTTACCAGAGCGAGGAAGGGCTGAGCACGGCAGGAATCTGGCCAATAGCCAGGAGGTTCAAGCGCTGCTTCAGCTCCAAATTTTAGTTTTGCTTGCCGCAATGCTGTAAAATCTGCTTTGGCTATGAAGGAACCTCCAGCAACGTGGGAACTTTACCCAAGAACCACGAGATGGCACCACAACCAGCCATAAAACCTGTTCAATTATCTGCAGTTCTGATCTTGCCTGTTTATATAATTAATAAAGCAATTGAGTAGGACTGTTTCTTTTTCAGGCAGTACCAGAGAGATTACAAATGGATCTCTGCTAAGTGACTTTTCTATTCCTCTAAGCTGAGCAGACAGTGTTTAGACTGATCCATTTCAAACAGCTGTTTAATGCTGTGCTCAAACAGACACAACATAAATCAATATTTTAAAAGGCGATAAGTGCCCACAGGTCTCCAATTTCAAGGTAATTTTAATCACATTTAGGAACACACATTTCCAGGCTGGCTCATTGAGCTTGTCCTGCAGTGATGCCTGTTTTTTCCTCCCACAGCACTGTTCAACCCCTCTGCCTACCCCAGTGCCCAGCCTGCCATGCCACGCTCCCCCATCCCCTTGCAGAGCTGCCTCCCAGGCAGGCTTCACTGCCAGGGATGACAGGCTCCCAAGCTCCTAAAGAGAGGGAAATAATGAATTTCTAGGGTCCTTGGCAAGATAAGAGGGACTCCTGGATCCTAAAGAGAATGATGATCAGTATTTTCTGATGTCAATCTGGCCAAGGCTCTGGCTCAGGGTCCCAGCCATCAAAGATCTGTCCTTTCCTGCATAAGGGAGCTTTCCACTGCTGCCACCATGGCACACAGGTGCTCCATGCTGACACAGGAGTGTCTGTCTGGAGGCTGAGCAGCACAAACTGCACAGTCTGAGCAGTGCATGCTCTGTCACACAGCATGGAATTCCAGGAGACCCTCCCAGGCATTTGTAATGCCCATAAACCATGAGTGCCTCTGCTCACTATCATTCACATCCCTTAGGCTACAATGCTGTTTCACCCTCCTGCTTCCTATCAGGAATAACATTCCTAGGTTTTCCCTGTGGATTGGAAAGTCATGCAATGATATTATGGCATGGCACAAACTGCTTTGTATACTTCTCTACTCAGCCTTCAGTGATCACCAAGGAAAAAACTTCAAATCCAGAACCTTTTAATAAAAGACCTAAAAAACCACACTTCCAAATGAGCTTTCTAAACATATATTTGTCTGAACAAATATGGCACCCGTGCATCACTCCCCAAAATATGTTTAGCCCTTAGAGAGCAGGAAGTTCTCAATACTGTGATTTAAATCAAACTGATCTTCTGACTTCTATCATATTCTAGTTCAAGAATAAAGCCTCTGGTTTAATTATTGTAATTTTTTTTAAAAAATACGCATTTGTTGGGAATTCAGCCGGATACAACATTTGTTTTCCTATGTCATCATTCTGCTGATACAACCCAACTAATCTGATATGGTTTTCATATTAAACTATGTACTGGGCTGATACCTTAAAAGAATTTTTTTTAAGTTTCAGATCTGTTTTCTCATTAAAACTCTGCGATACTGATTCCTGCTGCTGTTTCATAAAAATTTCTTTGCAAATATGCAATCTGATAACAATCAAATTCCTTCAGCTCACAGGGCAACTCCATCACCCTATAATCTGCTCAAAAATGGCTCCATGCCCTAGAATAAAAGGTCCATATGACTGCTTAGAAAAAAAAGAATTTAAAAGAAATTGTTCAGAATCCCTAAAAGCAGTTATTATTTTAGCTAAAGTTGGTCAGACAAAATGTTAAAATTGCAGCTGAAGGTGGCTATGGCTGTATGCATTCTTCCCAACCTATTTTTCTTAAGCAATTTGACCTAAAATTACTGCACTTGCAAAAACAGTATGGGTCACACATCTTCAGCCTAGGACTTTATTTAGCAACCCAAATAAGATGGGCTTTTCATCCATTCTCCAAGTGTGCCAAATCATTCTGCATCAACTTTATTGTGTCATCAATGCAGACTGTCAGCATGATTCAGACAAGCCTTATGTTGCATATCATGGCTGGAGTTTGAAAACAATTAGCAGCTGCTGTTTTTTATGAATGAATAAGGTTCAGTCCTGCCAAATTTACTGGTTTAGAAGAATGCATCATAAAATGCATCACAGACATATACTTGTCCAAATTCTTAACACAGTTATAGAACATAACAAAAATAGTGATGAAATATTAAAGTGTCTGAAACGTTGTCCTTTTTTTTTTATTTCTAGGTTTAACAAAATATGAACATGGCAGATCAGTGAAACAACCTACCTAGAAAATAAATGCAAATATTCCTTACACAAACTGCTAATGGCACATTTTGTCCTTTGGACTCCAGTTATTCTATAATATTTGGCCTTGAAATATTATTAACATAAAAGTTAAACAATAATAAAAAATAAACTCAAATTGGATTTGACTTTTCAACTGAATACCTAGATATGTTTATTTGCTTTTCTCTTTTATTATCTTTTTGATGTTCTCAACAGCATAATGACAATGCCATACAGACCCAAGAACTGCTCAGGTAACAAAAAGGAAACCCTAGCTGATCATGTATGGTATAACTTTATATATTGTCCATCAGGTCTTTCCTTTGCTTTGTCACTTTTCTGATATGACTAATCTATTTTAAATCCATTACGATGTTTTCTCATTGAAAAGCACTGGAGCACTCAGAAAAGCTTAAAATAAAACAGTAGAACTCCAGGGCAGTCACAGAATCAAAACTTCTACTTACTCAAACACAAAAAAGGAAAAAAAAAATTCATTGGAAAATTAAAGTATTCAGAAACTATGAGATAAGTAAAAATGAAAGAATGACAAAGAAAGAAATAGGAAGAGAGCATTTTTAGCAAACATAATTTCTGTCCTTGGTTTACTCTTGACCAGAATCTTAACACATATTTCCCAACAGATACCAATGGAGTTACCAAATGATCTTATACAAGGAGCCAAGATCACACTGTGGTTCTGCAAGAGAAAACAGATAAAGGTTATAAGAATGCCATCACTAAAAAGCATAAGAAAATGCAGCTGGTTTATATATTTAGAAAAGTGGCATAAGAATCAGCCATGAATTAATTTATGTCATGTGAGACAAAAAAACTTCAAGAGAGAAGACTGAATGACAGCATAAGCATCTGTATTTTTGCTTGCACTGCTCTGTGTTTATTAAACACTTTTCAGAATCTTCAGCTTCTGCTGCTGTTGACTGCAAGCAGGATTTCCACAAGACTTAGAAAGACTAACAGCTTGTGTAGGTATTTGAAAATATGGGATACATAGCCTTAGCTCCAAGTCATGGAAACTTGTATCTCCAGAGATTTCTAAAATCCTTTGCTACTAAAATCACAGTCAACCCATTCTGCATTTTCTCTAGTCTCCTGTGGATCAGATATTCTACTTTCATATGAATGCATATACAAATTAGTCATTAATGATTAAGTCTTTAGCTGACACTAATTAGTTTCAACCATCTATGTGCTCAGCAGGCCCGACCTACTTCACAGTTCTGCTTCATTAGTGTTGGCAACTTAAAACAATATCAGTAAAAATTATATTGACCAACAGTGACCAACCACTCAATGTAGGTGCCACTGAAGCCAGTGACAGCCTCCCCACTGATTTTAATAAGAATCACAATAAATCCCAAAGGCACAGAGGGAAGTAATGCAGTGACAAAAGTCATCTCCCACCAGCAGCAAGCAACAAAAACAACAGCAACAAGAGGGAAAAACAAAACTCCAGTGAATTTACTTAGCACAGACCTGTGCTGCTGTGCTGTGAATTACCAACCCCACAGAGGGAGCTCAGACTTAAGCACAGGCTCAGAAGCAATTTGAAAGCTTTGTACTTCAAGGATATCAATTTAGTCAATCACTGGGGAGCAGAAATATACCTCAGGTTAAATTTGGAACTGTGCAGGAAAACATTTGGATAAGCAGAAAAAGGGGAGAGGAAGAGCACTTGGTCAAGACCAGCAGTGTCCAAGGAAACTTGGTAAATGCACATACTCAGCATGAGGGCATTGAATGCACAACTCCAAATCTTCATGTGGTGGAACCACATAGAAAGTAAATTAAGCCATAGGTTTAAGCACCTTTGACATGCCTTGAGACACTTCCAATGCAGAACAGCTGTCATATGCAGAAGCCATTATCCTAAGTAACATATCTATTTATCAAGATCTAAAACATGTAACCACAACTATGAATTAAGTTCCTTTAAGTTCCTTTAAGTAAGGAACTTAAAATCATGTCCCTTGACACCTTTAATTTTAAGAATATATAAGTATTTAAGAATACATTAGAAGCTAAAGCTAGGCTGCAGCTGGAATAGTCACAGGTATTTTATACCAGACATGTTTTTTCCCACTAGCAGGTTCAATACATCTTCTACCAGGACAGTCAGATTTAGCACTCATGGTGGATGTGTTGCACACATATAACCAAGTCTTCCAATAGCACTTTGACAGATGCTGAAGTTCTCTTAAATATTTAAACTACCTTCTTTTAAGCAAGACAGACTTAAAACCTGTAGTAACAGAATTGTTAGTGTTAGCACCACCACACTTGAAAAAGAATTCCATTTGTTTAGAACATATAAGAAACATAAAAGCATCCAGTTCTGTATTAGATGCTTTTGCAAGAAAAAAAAACAAACAGAACCAGAAAACAATATCATGCACACACACACACACACAAAAACCCCCAAAACAAACAAATAAACCAACCACCAGAGCACAAGCAGAAGAAAAAGATCATTTCCTGCTAGAAGGGAAATAAGAGCAAAATGTGTCACAGCACTTCTATTTGAAGTGATTAAAAAAGCAAAAGCAAAGCAAAAGGTCCCTTGTGACAGTGGTGGTGACAATGGCTTGCTGGGTTACAGCAGTAAACAGTGCAAGGGAAAGAGCCACAGAACACCAAAATATAGCCATACAAGAAGCCTTTTATTTCCCCAAGTAGCCACTACAGCATTTACACAGCCATGTGAACCTGGTGTCTGGTGTCCTCTGTGACTTGCACAAAAGTTGGTGAGTCCTCCTCTACAGCCCCACCCGTACTTTGATGAACCAGCCCCTTGCTCATGGGGGAGATCTTCCTTCACAGCATTTGCCACATTCCTGCAGGAGTACAGAGGTCTTGACCATTAAGTGCTCCCTTAAGGCCCCCAGGACAAATCTTCCCGTTAAAGTGTTCAAATTGTGTGTACAATGTGGATTCATGAACTCTTCAGGAGAACACTGTCTAAACCATTTTCTGCTAATCTCACCCCTCATTCCCACTCCCCATCCAACCCCATCACTTACACTGCTGCACCTCCTTGTCTCATTGTGGAACAAATGTTTTGGATTAACTACAATGCTGTAAAAGACAGCTTTTCCTTTTAATGTAATGATTCCCCTAACTTGTGTTTCCACAAGTGAGGAGGCTGAGTGGGCAGAGTAAGGAACTAGGGCAGGGAAGAAACAGCATGGCAGGGGCTAAACTTGCACTGTCTGCTTGTGAAACTATGCTTTAGTGAATGTGTATAACTTCTTTAAAACATGAAACAGATCATTGCAACTGAGAGATCGGATTTTTTCTGTATTGTCCTCTGCAAATGAAACGTATCTAGTCTTATTTAATTTGCATCAATTAGTACTTAGAAAAGAGCAGATCCTCAGAAGGGATACAACAAAAGTAATCAGCTTTTGTCTGGCGTCTCTGGAATTAGAGATTTCCAGCAACTGAGATCCTCCTCTGAGAAGACAGACTGTGTTGACACTAAACAACACAAAAGACCATTATCAAACAATCACAGGGTTTCTATTAGTTCAGAGGAAGATGTCTAATTTTTTGACTTCTTTATAGATTCAAGTGAACTGTCTTCTCATTCAAACAAAATTTTTATTATAGGAGAGGTCCAGGGAAAATTTTCAGCTCACTTTCTAACTTTGGTGCCATGCAAAATTCATTTACAAATGAAGGTACTGCAGACTGCAGGGAAACTGGAACAGATGGCCAGTCTGCAGGGCCACAGGAAGGTATGACACACTTAAAGGGCTCATTTGTAAAAGCCACTTTGAAAAGTATCCCATCTGCAGGAAACTAATAGGCCAGTGAGAACTTCTTCTCATGATAAAATGTTTTTAACTGTATGTCCTTGTCTAGTTTTCTTTTGCAGATGGATTTCTGTGAAAGTCAGACTGACCATAATAGAACAGTCATAACAAAGCAAGACTGGCTGTTCTGGGCAGACAATAGTAAATACAGTGCTACTGTGAGTCATTTTCCCCAGAACTGGTATGTGAAGCTCAACAGAGTTCTTTCTGGTCATTATTCTGGTGAAAAGGCACACATCCCTAACTTGTGAATGCAGGAAAAGGGCAGTGAGCAGGGGAGCACTATCCATAGACCCTTTTATTACCATGGAAAACTAGGGAATACATTCAAGTTGAGTTTGCATGGTTGTCAGTTAAAAACATTAGCATTTTCGTTGGAACATGAAAATATTTCATCTGAGATCACTGACATAAAAACACAAATCTGGAGCCTCATTAAGGCATCCTAATAGCCCCTTTCCACAACACAAATATTCCTCACATAAATTAAAAAATGTGACCATGCAACAGACAGGAACCAGGATTGCACTTACTGGGCTAGAAAAGAATGGCAAAGAAAAAGGACTTCTTCAAAGAAAAGAAGGTTTAACAAAATTCACATTACTAGCTTTACCAGTAATTTACTAGTGATTTAATAGTAATTTACTAGTAATTTACTATAAATACATATGCAGCTCACTGGGTAAGACCTAACTCAGAGAAAACCAATTAAAATTGATACCCTGAAAAAACCAAGAAATTGGTCATTAGCTAAGAAACACTGCAGCACTGTCCCCACTGTGAAGGTGAAGCTTGCACCCCAAGCTGATCACTCTGAGGGCTGACAGAGCAGTCAAAACACCTAAACTTTTCATGTCCAAAAATAGGCTTCTCAGCCTTTTTTCGAACTGTGAAATGGCTCAGCTATTTCTAAATGCCACTGAATCAAATCCAGTGGCAGGTGTAGAGAGACACTGTGACAGTAACCTTCACCATCTCTTCCCGACTGTGTTTAGCTTTTCTTTTTTCCTCTCAACAAGGCTTAATCTCACTGTCTGGCTGAACATTAATCTGCTTTCACCAAGTCCCAACCTAATGCTTGCTGCATTAATGCACTGCAAATCCTCAAGATATAAATTACACACAATTCAGTATAAAAGGAAAGCATAGGGCTTTCTTCTCACTACAGCTGTTACTTCTAGAAAGGCAAGTAGAATAGAGGTAAGTTTTCATCAGATCCTGATGTAGAAATCTTTTTTTTTTCATATTGCAAACACTTAAAGTAATTAATTGCTTCTGAAATATACATTATGCTTTGTTCTTTCTCTCTCTTGCTTCTTTTTCTTTGTCCTTACGGACAGGATACATTCTTTCTACAGAAACTTAGATAAAAATATTTTATTGAAAGTGGTATGGTATTCTGCTATTATTATCATTCTGCAAAGATTGCTGACATGCCATTTCAGTTGCTTAGGAAAATCAAACTCCTTTAACAGTAAACATAAGGAAGATCTATCTAATGTCTGTTCTTACTGATGATTCCAAACACTTGCTGTTATGGAACCACTTGAGGATAATGCAGAGACTCAATTTCTCCCTGCTTCTCTAACTATTTCCTGTTGAAAATAACTATACATTTCTCCAGTTGAGATATATTTTTTTCTTTATAGACAGGATGAAGACACTTAATTGTTACGTGCTGTTACTTTGCTGGAAAGCAATTTGCTGCAACAGCTGTCAGCTCACCAATATTACCATAGCTGTGGAAAGAGAAGAATGTGAATTCTGCATCACAGTGAATGCCACGTGGTGCTCAGGATACTGCTTCACAAGGGTGAGACTCAGTTTCAGGCACCAGAATTAAATATTTCAAGTGATGTAGGGATAAGCCATTCCTGCAGTCCGTAGCAAACACTCAGACAGGAGGAGCCCTTGTGAAAGAGCAGGCTGAGTAACTGCTGTGCTGTCTGACACAAGAGCAGATCCACAGCCAACCTGGAGCACAGACAGAAGGGTGAAATAGCGTAGTAAAATTCAGTTAATTAACTGGCTGCATATATTATGTTCATGTTGTATAACCAGATTTAGAAGAATTACAGTCTGGATCTCTGCTTTGTGCTCAATTTGTGGTTGCAGGCAAATACAATAAAGCAGCCATTACTCCTCTGCTCTTTAAATTATTTGAAGAATCAAGCAATTGACCTGAAAGATTGTCTGGTGATGGTATGACACAAATTTGCCGTATCAGTCCTCCTGAAAGGGGAAATTTAAAGATCTGAATGAAATTAGAAGAGTCAGACCCAAATGATTTTGATCTCAGTGGGATTTTCCCATTTTATAAAAATTTTGAAATCTAACCCATAATAAATTTTAAAACAGTTATTTCCTTCTTGCAATTTCAGGATCCAGTATATAAATATCCACCAGTATCAACTGCTCAGCAAACCTGCACCTTCAAGGAGGTTGTGTATGAAACAGTGAAGATCCCTGGCTGTGGTGACCACCCTGAATCTTTTTATTCATACCCAGTAGCTACAGAATGTCACTGTGACACCTGTGACACTGACACCACTGACTGCACTGTGAGGGGACTGGGGCCATCCTACTGCTCCTTCAGTCAGAATGGAAGTAACCAGTGAAGGGAACTGGAGACACCACTTTGGCTTTACATGTTCCCTGCTAAGTAAAGGTACTGTTCAGGTTTAAATGGAAAATAACAGGCTATGCTATTTAGAAACTGCCAAGATTGAAACGAAGATTTTTAAGACCAAAATGAAGAGCTACTGACTAAACTCCTCTTCAGGCCCTCCTTACTTAACCTATCAGTTGCCTTAAAATAATTTTAATAGGTCTATTAAAAATGCTGCTTCCAATTTCTTTTGCCTTTCCCCCCTCTTCCTCTTTATCACAACTTCATTATTTGTATTTCTGTATTTCCACTGCCTGGTTCACACAGATTATTCTATGCTATTCTGTGCTTTCAAAAAGTTCCCAAGATTCAAGTCTTTATTATGTCCTGCTTTTCATCTCTCCTAAGAACACACTTATTTTAAAAAGCCTTGCTGCTGGTTGTGGTTCTATTAGCTGGATTGTAAACCTCTCTCAGCTGAGATCCTGACTGATTTTGCTTTACATTATGTTTCATATAGTCATTATGCTCTGCCAATAATAACAGCATGTATATTTAAGAGCCAAAATCTATGTTCAAATGTAGAATGTCACCTGAATTCTTGTACTTTCTCAGTAAGGCTTGTTAGTTCAGCCTCATTGTCACAGTAACACAAGTAACATGAACTCTGGTTTGTACCTGGCTAACTTGAAGAAATCATCAGCTCTCTCTTTTCACCTGAGTGCAAAATGCAGTAAAGAGAAATGTTTAGCATTATTTAACATAGGAGTCTCAAAAATTATTTAGTGCAAACAGTGTGTGATAAAGTGCCTTGAGAGACATTCACAGGACTCCCTTCAGAGAATGGAAGTTCACAGAACTCTGCAGCAACCTAACTCTGCAAATACCAGTATGAAGTGAGCTGGAGGACTGACTGAATCAGAATGGGAAATTACCTCACCTTATTGAGAAAATTATATGAAGCCTACAGAATGAAATCTCATAGGGAAAATGAAAATATACCATTGTTCATCAGAAAAACCACCTGCACAGACACAGAATGGAAACAATGGATTCAGCAGCAGTTTGGCACTGCAGACTTGGTGATGTACAAGCAAAGTAAGAGTCAAAAGCATCCCAGCACTGCAGAAAAGTGGGAATGCAAGGAGCAGAGCCTACAAGACACAACCTACCTCTACCACTCAGTTCTACCCAAGGTAGGGCCTTGGCTGAGTGGTTATTTCTGACAGAATTTCAGCGCATTGAAAAACTGGAGAAAATTGACAGAAGAATAATAAGAATGGAGAGAAGCCTAAAAACCATCTTAGAAGAAAAAGATTTAAATAAATTTGGTTGTTTTGCTTAGGGGAGGGGAACACTTAGGGGGAATATCAGCAGAACATTTTACATGCTTGAAGACTGTTACACAGAAAAGAACAGCCAGTTCTCCATGTCCAAAGAGAGCAGAACAACTGATGAAAGATTCAGAGTAGTCACAAGCAAATCTTCTGAATGCTACAGATAACCAGACACTGAAATAAACTGTCAGGGGCTTGGAGAAGGACGGAGAGAATGAAGGGAGGGTGGGGGGTCTGTGGATTCGTGACCTCTACAGGTCTCCCAAAACATGTGGGACCTGTTAGGAATGACAGACAAATCTAACTCAGCACGAGGCAGGGGATGAAGCTGTCTGGCATGTCTGCCTTTGAGACCCTTACAGACATGCCTCTTTAAGGAGAATTTGCCTGTTACTCTGAATCTGTCTTGTAATAGATAATAGATATTTTAACTTATGTAGGTTTTAGCTTTTTTACCAAAAAGCATTAATTATCTTGATTTTATTTATAAGATTTATATGCATGGACATTTTCTTTGATCTAGTGAAGCTTTAACAGCGGTAAAGTAATAGATAAATCACATTGGGTCTCACTCATTTCAGTTTTAAACATGAGTAAATTTAAGTTTAAACTAAGCATATTATTAATATCAGCAGTTATTGCATTCTAAATGAGAGAATTTTGAGTTACAATTGCAAAACAATGTAGCTTGTAATAAAAAAAAGTATGAAAAGTATGTTTTCATAATAGATCTGTATTGTCTCTTGTGTATTTTCAAATAAAAATAATTTTATTGCACTTCTGTTATGAGTCTTAATAAGCTAATTTTAAAACTCAGGAGTCCACCTGGCAACTTTACTATGCTTTAAATTGCATGTTTTCTTCTTCCTCTCATAATCTTTTCCCATGTAACTAGTAGACCCACCAGAGCCATATAGGTACTATATGGCCAAATCACACCAAATAAGACAATATTTTAGCCTGATCCAGTGACATGATAATGAAATATTACATAGTTGCAATATAAGAGTAGTGTGGATAAGAATAACGATTATCATCAACATTTTATTTAAATTATAGACATTAGAACCTGTCCACAGGTGTGTCCACATCTGTCACAAAGTTGATTGCATGTGAAAACAAAATTCATACAGGTCTCATTTCATCCATCAGACAAATGCAGCACACATTTTCATTTTGCAAACAAAACTGTGCAGAACCTCGAATCTAAAACTGTCACTGACAGAGTCCAAAGTGTATTGAGGGGTTGTGGTGTGCTGGTTTGGGCTGGGGTAGAGTTGATTTTCTTTGCAGTGGCTGGCACAGGGCTGTGTTTGGATTTGTGCTGAACACAGGGTTGATCACACAGAGATGTTTTTGTTGTTCTGAGCAGGGCTTGCACAGAGCCAAGGCCTTCTCTGCTTTTTGTAAAGCCACGCTGGTGAGGGAGCTGGGGCTGCCTGGGAGGGGGGCAGGGGACACAGCCAGGACAGTGACCCCAAGTGACCAAAGGGAGATTCCAGCCCATGGGATGTCATGCTCAGGGTATAAAGGGGGGTGAAGGAGGAAGGGGGGACATTTGGGGTGATGGTGTTTGTCTTCCCAAGTGACCATGGCCTGTGATGGGATCCTGCTCTCCTGGAGAAGGCTGAACTCCTGCCTGCCCTTGGGCAGCAGGGAATTCATTCCTTGTTTTGCTTTGCTTGTGTGCAGAGCTTCTGCTTTCCCTACTAAACTGTACTTAGCCCATGAGTTTTCTACCTTTTACTCTTCCCATTCTCTCCCCAGCCCCTCTGGTGGGGGAGTGAGGGGCAGCTCCGTGGGGCTGGGCTGTGGCTGGGGTTAAACCACAACAGGAGGTTCAGGAATGGGACTCCCCAGCTCAGTGCCCTCATCGAGACTCTCCAAATCATAATCCACTCCCTCCACTCCAAATGGAGGCACAGAAAAGGCAAAGGTCGCCAGCTGAGGTAAGAACAATTTACTGGAAACAGCAATGAGATAAGAAAATGAACAGTAACAATCAGAAAAGGTATAAAAAAAGACAATCAGAAAAGGTATATTAATCAGAAAAGGTATAAAAAAAAAGATTATTCACACAAACAAAATCCCTGTTAGTAATAATAGAAAATACCAGATGGCTCCTGCATCCTACTCTCAAGTAAAATCCATTCCAAATCATGTCAACAATTACTTGTTCTACAGACTGATGGCAAATATTTCACTGTCAGTACTCTCAGCAGCAGAAATACAGAAATTCTTAAAGAAGGCTGGCCAGACTTGAAGATATCTTAGCCTACATTTGATCGTTTGTAAGACAGACTTTATCTTTTTAAAATTAAATTTCCATTGAATGCCCAATAATTTCATTAAACTTACTTTTACATCAGTGTTTCTGCAAAGTTTTAGTGAAGGTACACGTGAGCCATGAATATCAGTATAGTCTGACATCCAAATCTGGCTATTATTATTTAAGAAGAATATTTAAGAGGTCATTTTTGTGCTTGTTGTCTAGATCTGTCAAGATGAATAAATGGCAACCCTATCAAAAGGTGATGAAATGTTACTCTAAAAAGTAAATTGGTGGATTAGCTTTTTGAAACATTTCTAATACAATCAGAAGTAGATTTTGAAGAACTCCTACCATGTGCCTAACATTTTTCATTGAAATCAATAGGCACAATATTTTTCCAACTTGAACAGAACCAGTCTGCCAACAGTGAATTTGTCCAAAACTGCATATAAATTCTATTTTTAATGTCAGGTTCTGCAAAAAGACCTTAGAATATGCTAGGCTTTAGCCACCAGCCTGCAAAACCTAATGTCAGAAGTGGCAAAAATTAAAATGGACTGAACTATTTACTTCTATTTAAGCTAAAACTATCTCTTTTATTGCATGACCCCGAAAGAAGCGAAGCTGGAAAACTTTAATTTATAACCCCCTGGTGAAGGCATACAGCACAGAGGCAATACACAGTGTTGGACTGTCCCTTGCAGGCCTCTGAGAGGGCCACTTGATGCAGGATTCTCTGTGTTGCAATTAATTAAGTCCAGAATGCCCAGATGTTTGATTAAACTGCACGGAGATCATTCAGCTCTGCTGCCACATCTGTGGGCAGATTAATTCCCTGTCATTCATTATGCAGACAGTCTGACCTTGATCTTAGCAGGGTCTGTGCCAGTCGTACTTGAAGCTCTCCAGATGTCAGGATGGGAACACAGAGTGCAGCAGCAGCATTCAGAGTCCTCCCAAGGAAATGACCTCTTAATCCCAATGCCTTTTTATGTGGAAAGCACAGCCTGATTTTACAGACAGACAAGGAAACACACATTCCTCACCTTGAAGCCATTAATAAAGCATCAACATAATTAGCATCACTGCACTCCTGCCAGTGCTCAGCTAGTATTCCCAGCCAAAATAAATCATTCCTCCTCGCTTAAAACAGGCTTGCACTTGCCTTTTAAATTTTCCATATAACTGGGCTCACCACATTTCTTTACCATAAGCAAGAAATAGAAATGTCCTCTCCCTGTATTAATCCAACTGATGAATGAATAAGAACTTACAAGTAATTCAGAAATCCTCAGAGGAATGTAGCCTGAAACAGAGGTAATTACAAATGGTGGAAAACAGGAATGTCAGCACTGTGGCTGCCCTAAACTTGGACTATTTAAATGGCAAGGGGAAAGGCAGTTCAGCGTGGTGTTCACATGCCATGCTCCTCTTTCACCCTCCCAACTCAGCAAGGGCATTTAGTTTTGTCAGTGTGCATACTTTATTTTCATTTAAAAAATACAACGGGCATCTTAGTTGAAACTACAAAAAAATTTGAAAAAACAGCTAAACAGCTAATCTGAAAAATTCATTTGGAGGGGGCAGTCTTGAGATTAGTGAGTGGCTCCCCTCCACTCAGGCAATGGGATCTATAAAATTTTTCTAGGTCTCTCATGTTTCTCTTCAATTTATGTTATTAACATTAGCTATCAGAGCCTTGGTCTGTCAGCATGACTTATGCTGATAGACATTACAGCAGCTCACAAGGCTACAGTCTGGGAAATAGAGCAAATGAGACCAGAGCAGGGTTAGACAAAGGACATACTTTCAAGAAATCAAATGTCAGTGTTTCATTCTGTGTGGGTGGGGAAGGCAAGGAATTAACTACCTATGTTTCACAGCCATTAACCATTAGACCTCTTAATTCACTGAAAAAATATGGGAGGTGGGTCAGATATATTTCTTGCACTGTGCTATTCTCTGTGAAACAGACATTATATATAAGCATTCTGTGTGAAAAAGTAAAGCAAATTATGGATCTAATATGTTTGGATTACATTCAGCTGCAGTTGCATTCACTAAATAATGCTATAGACAGATGTATTATTCACTTGGGATATGAGTCTAAGCCCTAAAATATGTCCTTCTTAAAATGAAAATATTCAAGACATATAAATTAATCTAGCATTATCCAGTGGCTTGCAGACAAACCTTTGAACAACTTAACCAATACAGTTTTCCTCTTCCTTCATGTGTTTACATGTAAAGTTTCATTCAAAAATTATCTTCTCTCTCATGATCTCCTTCTTTCATTATACAATATTGGCAAGACTTGATGCTTTTGTAAATGCTGTGGAAAATCCCAGTCAAAATGGTACAATAACAAAGAAAAATCCTCAGAAGTTAGAAAGAAAATTTTTGGTTCAGACACTGCCAAAATTTATGTCACAGCAAGGCAATGGGTTATGCATCAGGTCTATGCCCCAAACAGGCATTTAGAATCACCAACAACTAGGAAACACAAATTAGGGTGTGCACTTCATCCAGCCCAGTGATCTAGAAATGATACAGACAGCTTGAAATTAATTCTGCTCCCAGTTCCAAAAAGTACCCAAGACAGCTCTGTCCAGCATGGATCTGGCCCAATAAATTAAATTTCTTTTCTATATGATTTCTCCTTTTGGAGAAATACCTCCATCTTGATGAGAATTCTAAAGTGAGCTAATGCTTTAGATGGGAGACTTTCACTGTGGGTGTGAACAGACACAAACTTTACCTCACTGGCTCTGTTTACACAATCTAGCCTTAAGACAAGTAGATCCTGATCTACAAGTATCTAGATGTATCATATACTTGGATTATTATGTCTGGAACTCAAAACCTCTTTACACTGTGCTGCTCAGTTCAGGGACAATGTAAAAGCTTAACCAAATCACTGTCTGTGCACAGTCTGGGTAGTCAGTGTTTGTTATTTAACAAGTACAACACATGGGCTGCCATTTTATTAAGCATTTCTCTAAGCAGAGTGTAGAAATTACCTTGTCAAATTCCAATATCCAGCTAATATATTCATTGAGACAATGAAGCTGTAGTACTTTGACAAAGATTCAGTTCGCCCCAACACAAGCCCCAGTCACCACCTCCAAGAACAAGCACTGTAATTAATGGAAAGTATGTTTGTCTGGAGTCATACTATAGACTCATGAGAACCACTCAAAGAATCTTTATTTTCATGTATTTAACACTATATTTATTTTAAGATTAGGATAGCCATTTAATTTTGCTCACACTGTGTAGACCTATGTTGCTCTAATAATAAAATAATTTTTTAAAAAATAACACAAGAGGAACTCTGGAAATGAACATTATATCATAATTAGTAACCCCTAAATATGAATTTCAATGCTTCAGGGGCTAAATATTCAAGGGCTTGTGATGCCCTTAAATAATTCAGTCTACATCCTTCCAGTAGATATCTGAGCCATTAAATATTCACAAACACTTTGAAGACTGGAATAGTGTCAGATCTCAAATTAGAAAATTTCCCTTTAATGTCACTCTTACCTTAATTTCTGCCATCTTATCTCAGGTTATTTGCAACATCTCTAACTAGGTAATACTGATAGCACAAAAAAAGGATCTTCTCTTTATAACTCAGTATATCATATAAAAGAAACAAGCAACTCTGCTTTTGACTTACAACCATAGCCTTCAAAATAGGAAAAGTGACCTGCCCAAGGATAAGGCAATCAGTAACAGAGACTTCAGGACCTCCCAGCTTCTCGCTGTAGCAAAGCAACATGAAAACACAATTTGAAGCATTATGAAATTGGTAATATTACAACACTACACCAGTCAGGCAAATCTCACTGCCCTTTCACTCCCTTGACTAATGCTCAGGATTTCAGGCTGTGTAACTCTCTTTAAGACGTCTGGTCAAAAACAACAACTGAAAAAACCCCAACCAAACTTAATGGGGTATTTTAAATTTCTATTTGTAAGTTTTAATAAAACTGCTGCTTTCATTTTCCTTTTCCTTTCCTTATCACATTTTCTGGCTACTGACTAGCAGAAAGAAGCATTCTTGCACTTTTTGACCTTGACATTGCTAGCAACTCCCATCTGCTTCACATAAAGTCTTCTGAAGATCAGTTCTGGTCAGTTTTTAATTCTGTTCTCATTCTTTTCTCACAGTAAGCACCTAAATGATGCCTGCTTTACCAAATTGCATGCACAGCATTTTTCAAGTTTGCAGATGAAACGTATCTATATGCATATATCCCGTTATCCAGTAGTTTTGCACTAATATTAATTGGACACATTCTCACTTTTGGGAACTCATAATGCCACATATAAGCTTGAAATTCAAGTTTTCAGTAATTGGTAAATGGCAATGACATTCAGTACCAGGAACCATCATCAGTCATCTTCTGCTTAAGATGGTGAGTGGATGTTTTTGAAAATACCTTGGACCTAATTGCACAACAGCATGCGTCCTTTTCAAAAGTCCTAAGCTGAAGGACACACACCAAAAGCGAGTTAATACGCCACATAATTATGAAATGCTCATATTCTGCAGTGAAGAAGATGGCAGAAATATCTTCTGAACAACTCACAACTCTGGTTCTCTTTGGAAAAATCTATGTTATAGAAGTCCCTCTCCCTCAGAAAAAGGTACAGTAAAGCCTGTAAAATGCTATCACTGCTATTTTTAAAGGTTGCTTTAGCTGGCTTTCCATTTCTGCTGAGTTTGTGGTCTCATTATTTCTCCCGTGGGTGGCAGCTGCAAAGTCTCTTGGTGAGATTACTCATGGGGTGCTGGCTTAGTAAGCAGGCCAACACAACATCTAAAGTGCTCTGTGACCTCCTCCAAGATGAGGAAACTACTAGGCATGCCACCCTACAAAATCAGGTGGCTATAGACTTCCTCCTCTTAGCCCATGGACACGGCTGCCAAGACTTTGAGGGATTCTGCTGCTTCAACCTACCATCACGTGCAGAATCCATTTCTGGAAGTATCCAGCTGCTAAAGAATCAGGTCCAGAAAATCCAGACCAAGGAAAGAATTACCAACAGCTTCAATGATTTCCTAGGACAGTGGGGACTTAAGGGATGGGGTCTTTCCTTAGTCAAATGTATTCTTTGGACTTTTGTGATCATTTTTATTGTGTTGCTTATGTTCTCTTGTCTTTTATGCTGTTATAGAAGGGCTGTTGGTGAAGCTTTTTTAATACATAAAGAAAAGGGAGTTGTGGAGGCTGAAAACCCCACAGCAAAAGAGCCTGCCTTTCTCCCCTGCAGGGACTGCCCTTAGGCACTCCCTCCTTGTCGTGGTTACTGTAAAATTGCTCCCAGCATGCCTCCTTGATCTATGTAAATTGCCTGTACCCCATTGGCCCTTCCCCCTCGTACCTCCCCTGAGCCCTCAGATGATTGGTTTGCTGCTCTACCCCGCCCCCTGGCTCTCCTGTACCAACCCTGCTCCCTCAGTCCCTTGAGCCAGTCTGTCCCTGGACCCTTTCAAGGAGAGAAGAATAAAGCTTCACCTTGGACCACCACACGCAGCTCCTGTCCCTTCCTCCTGCGCCGGCCGGAGCAGAGAGCTCCCAAAGGAGCTGAAATCCCTCTGTGCCCGGGAGCGAGCTAGCAGGACGTGCCTGTGCCTGGAGGACATTGTCCCCAGGATGCTTCTTCAGAAGGTCACGGCACTCCACCACTGCCCCAGGGCCTGCCACGACAAATGAGCACAAAACTGAGTCTATTTTACTACTGTTTCATAAAAAAAGCACACAAAAAATAGAATTAAAATAATATTGTGAACTCATAATTGAACATGTGAGTAATGACACTCACAAAGTTTGCTTTCAATGTAGAAGAAAATAATATTTCCCCTTTCACCTCTTCAGCTCAGTCAGCTTTTAGTGTTTATTGAGTTCAATGTTTTGATTTCCAATAATGTTTTGATTTCCAGTAGTATTTTTCTTTGCCTGAATGAGAATGTCCTTTATGTGGTACCTGTGCTTAGGTAAAATTCATTGGGAAACCAAGGCCAGACAGATTTTCTTGGTGAACACTTGAGTTTCCAAAACAAATTACATGTAATTCATTGTGAGCAATACTTTCAGGAACTGAGCTTTAGTTATCTAAATTAAAATCTCCACAAGTCAGGTTTCCTAAATCTCATTTAGCCCTTAGTACACAAATGTGTCCCCAGTAGCACAGCAGAATAGAATAATTGTTCAACTAACAGTTGCCTGAATTCAGATCTGAAATTCCACCTAACTTGTAAGACTTCCTGCATTTGAACAGTCCTTCCTAAATGCATAATTCTTTCATAAAACAAACTCTAAATCACAAACAGGCTTTTCAGCATAAGAACCCATTCTCATTTGCCTATGTGGCATTAAGAATGGCAATGAATTAATGCAAACCAAAGCTCTGATGCTTAGGTTTTTGGTGGTGCATCCCCCCACCTTTCCCTTTCTTCAGGTCATTCAACAGTCTCAGGAATTCTTGTTAGGCCTCAGCCTTGATTAATGGTTTCTGGGCAATTAAGCTCCCTTGAGCTTATCATTCTGCTCCCAGAAAGTTCTATTGCCTAAGGAACTTCTGCTGCCTGACAGAACAAGGCCTTGAAGCTCTGAACATGATTTCCCTGAATCATAGCCAGAGTGAGGCAGTATTAATGTAACATTATTTCCTTCTGAGGAAAATTCCAGTAATTGCCACCTTGGATTATGGCCAGGATGGGGACTGGCAGATGACTAAAGCCAAACAACTTGCCAGCCATAAGCAGCAGTCCTGGCAGGCCCTCTGAGATTTTGTGGAGCACCGTGGGCTGTGCTGGCATCTCCCTCTGAAGGGAAAGCCTCCCAGAATTTGCCAGCCCTCAAATTTGGGATACTCAGAGAGACCATCCACACAAGGTGACAGCAGGACTTTGGCTGATACCCCCCTGCTTGAGCCTGAGCCCTTTGCTCAGTGAGGCAAAAGCAACCAACATATTTCACTGAACTCTAGGGGATCTTAACAAGCACACCTTTGTACATAGTCCTTTGTGTCTGTGTGTACATAACAAGTGTGGAGTAAATTTGAATGTTGCCTTCTCAGATCCACAGGTAAAATTACTCTTGAGCTCATAGAAACCCTAATGAATTGTTTTGCAAATATTAAATTAATCAATGATTAAGTGCTGCTAAATTCTTTAGAAATAAATTGTTGACCAAGTGTAGGGCTTGAGTTTGGACTCAGCTTCACCAAGGCTCCATCGGGCTGGAAAGCAAGAGCCCCACTGTGAACCTGGTAACTTAATGAGAGGGTCTCCTTTACCTTTTTACACCCTTACACCTTTTGTGCCTCCAGTTGCATATAAATCATTCTAAATTGATTTCAAGCAGATTTCCCTTTGTGTACTCATCTCTGTAGTAATGGAGTGAGCCATGCACTGAACTCTGTTAACAGTGTTGCTTCTGAATATTTATATTAAATCTGTTTTTGCTAATATCTTGGAGAGTGATTCTTTCAAATGACCTAAAGCACTTATTCACACCAAAGTTCAAAACTCACTTATGAGTGGCTTCCCATCATCTTTTCAAGTATGTATTCAACTCCGATGTAATTTAAGAACATACCTGGGCTATGTCCCTTCCAGGAAATTGAGAAGAGATGAGATGGAGCCAGCTCCTCTTTCATTGGGGATGGCAAGATTTTCCTTTCATATGATACAGAAGTACTCTTTGACTGTAAAATGTACCCTGGAAGTAAGGAGTTCATTTCCTTTTATTTTAGTAGATAGGGATCTTACCTTAGGAGTCTATCACTGATCTTTTTTATCCTGTCGAAGACAAAGACTGAAATTTCACATGTGATTTTGGAGCAGAGGGAGTTTTCCTTTTAATTCCCATAGACCTTATCTATATGTATTATTACTCTCTGGATCAATACTTACAACATTCAGAAAATAATCTTTCAGTAGTGTCTGAACAGAACAAAAAAACTAGGATATTAATAAATTAATATAACCTCTTTCTCAGCTCACAGAATTCTAGAAGGCAAGCTAAACTGATTTATCTGGTGATTTTACCCCCGGACTGTTTCAGAATATTTCCAAAGAAAGTGGTGAAAACTCAGTATTTGAAATCCTATCAGTCTTAGCAGTTATGATGAGTCACATAATCCAAGCAGCATCATCCTTTTTCAACTGAAGAATGTCAACTCTTACAAAGAAACCTTGGCATATCACTATGCATGGGTATAAATATGAAGTTTCCCAAGTATAATTCCCACATATAAACCTGAAATTCAGTCTCCTTGAACTATTGGCAGTAATAATTCCTCAAATGTATTTTAAAAGATGCTAAGACTAGCAGACCATAGCTGAAGCACATGAAGTGTGGGAAAAAAACACCAAAAAATGGAATCAAATACACACACAGAAGTTGATTCTCCTATTTTCTAAGCATCACATAATGGCCAAATAGCATACACTGACCAACACACATGCCAGGCACCCCAGGCACACCATAGCACCTCTGCTAGGAGGGCATTTCAGACTCACAGAAACAATATGACTTCACCTGCTTTCAACCTGTTCCCCTACTTTCACTCAAGTGAGTGATACAGTTGTGGTGTGCTAAGAAAGCAACAGCAAGCCAATGAAGAATTAAGCATTGGTGTTTAAGATATGCTACAGCTACCAGCTCTTCAAGCACCTATGTCATCTAAGTGTCTCACTGTGTATGCTTTAGCTGCAGAACAAAGAATATGCCATACTCCATGTGATGTTGTGCTACAGTGACACATTTGATAGAAGGAAAAAGTGAAGATAAAGAATATTTGTTTGTCAGAGAAGTAAAAATCTTTTGCACTTTTTATAGATAATAGATATATGCCGAATGCTGCTGCACACATCATCAGCCTTGCTTGCCAATCCAAATATTTCTTTGCTCTTTGCAACCTTCTGCCAACCATCCCTCCTCTATTGCATTAACCATAAGGTATTTGCCATCATGTAAAGCTCATTATGACTGATCCTTCCTACCCATCACCTCTCATCAAGTATTTAGAGGCCTCCAATCAAGCTATAGTGACAGCTCCCATCATCTTCTTGTTAATCTTTTAGACAGGGACTTTCTGTCAAGAGCTGACACATCCAGAAATCCACTTTCTAGTTTTCTTTCATATCTTCCCTTAAAATTCTCCGTTCCTATGATGTCAATAAGAAGAATATTGTGTTGTATGAAAAGAGAATCTTAACATGTTGATCAAGAATATTCAATTATCTCCCCCACAACCTGTCTGTAAGTACCTTTGTATTATTCTGAAGCCATGAATTATTTACTCCTCTTGATAAAGCTTTAGAGCTCTGTGGTTTATTAAAGATATATATGCAGGTCTCTCTGTGAGGTAAAAGAAAAGCACCCACCAAACCCACAGAATTTGTTACTCATTTTCCTCTAGATGAATATCACACAACTCCACAAGATGGCATTACACATTACATTCCAGATGAGGAATACAGGCACTGGCACACTCCCCCTCTTGCCTGCTTACGTCTGGGAGGATTCAGCCCTCACCAAACCCTCTGTAAACAGCCAGTATGCAAAAGACTGACATCCTTGTCTCTGTTCTTGGAAGCAACATGAGAAAACATATACAGGCAATAAAATGAAGAACATTAAAAACTACAATTTTTCCTTTTAGAAAATAGAGGGTACTCACTTCACAGATGATATTTTATAGAGAAACAAACTTCAAGTGAGCAATGTATGGGATACACAAAACACTAGGCTCACTGTTGCTGCAGAATTAATTCAATTACATCCTGACCACTGCTGCTTATTCAGTTCCTACCAAATGCAATTCTCTAGCTGAAGAAATGTTTTCCACACAAGCTGACTGACCCAAAAAGGGTATCATTTAAATACAGTAAAAATTAGCATAGGACCAAAATGGAGACTCAGCCTATCTGTGCAATTAAAGAACATATCTGGTTAGGAAAAAAAAAAAAAAAAACCACCATAATTTGGTGTTCTTGTGAGAGTCATATACATTTCTCATCAATTATTGCCAGTGCAGCTGATGCATACTACCTCTGCAGTAAATCATGGTATTATGAAATTCCAGGGGCCTATTTCAGATAAGGCAGCACCACACCAGGATTAGGACAGTGTCTTCTCAGAGGGTCTGGCAGGAAAGCAGTCTTGAAGGATGCAGGCAGAAGATGAGACAGAATTGTGCAGCAGGAGAAAGATCAGTTAACTGAAATATCTCAGATGTGGAGCAAGATAATCTAGGCAGCTAGAAGTATTCCAGGTCTCTAAGTCCATGGGCACTAGTTCCAGATAAAATAGATTTGTACCAAAGCTGTCACTTGTTTAGTCATTGTCCTGATCAGTGGTACAGAGTCATGGAATAAACATAAAGCTACTGGTCCCAGAAATGTCTCTCATCTCCCAATTAAAAAAAGCATTAGAAGAACTAATTAATGTACCTGTTTCCTAGAGATGAAGTGATGGGAGACCCTGTTAAAACAAATACCCGTGCCAGTTTCTGCCTCACTCTTAGTTCCACTGGAGCACTGCAGGCCAGGTCTAACTCAGAGCCACCTGATGACTTCAACAGGCTCTGGGCCAAGAATTAACTGAGGGAGGCTTTTCAATTATCTTTTTAAAAAGAAACTCAGATGATTAACAGAACTCCACCTGCTACTCTAATGGGAATGCTTTTGGGTTTATGCTTCTCTGCACAGCATTGCTTGTACAAGCAATGTTTCAGGAAAATCTGGGCAACTGGAGTTCACTAGTGCATTTACACTGCTTACCTGTTACAGAAGATCCCAGTAACTTCATTGCAGGCTGATCTCATTTCAGGATCAAGCTATCACTGTAGCTGTTGAAATGCTGATTCTAACAGAAGAGCTGATCTCCTAGAGTGTGTCTCTCTCTGAGTATCAAAAGACTACTGATGGTAAAAAAACAACATAGGAGAAAATAGTGTGAAAAAGCAAGAGCTGTGAAGACTTTCTGAACTTAACAGAGGTGAGGGAATCTTAACAGAGAGATTGCAGAATGAACTGCAAGAAACAATGTGAACTTGCTGTTCAGAAGATATTTGCTGGATTAAAAAAACACTGAGAAGGATATTAAAGGAAAATTGGTAAGGAAGAAGTGAAAGTTTGTGAAAAGGACAAACTACTAAGTCTAAATAGAGCAGCAGTGTACTGCCTACCAGGTAGACATGAATTTTAATCTGATCCTTCCTTTTTATGCCCTCATTCAACTCAATGATTTATCTTTTTCTTTTTACTACAAAAAGACTGTGGTAGTCCCCATTAATTTATCTGTATATCTGAAGTGCAATGACAGAATTGTCTGATGACACCAAATACTTTTTTTCAAATTTTAAACATGCTCAGTTTAAAATCTATCATCACCTCATTTAAAATTAAACATTCAGCTTCAAATCAGAAGCTACTTTGTAACCACTCATGCTTTGGTTTCACAATGTGATACGGCAAGGAAATTTTAGAGTATCACTGATGAGAACTGAATGGGAAAAGATGTGGCAAACATGCTCAGCAAAGAGAAAATTGTGATGATTTGTCAACTGCTAGCCAAGACTAAGCATTCTGCTCTGGGAGACCACAAAGCAACGCCTTACACTGATGGAACAGCAGTATGTGTTTGCTGACACACATAATTTGTTCCTTTAAGGATGAAGTCAGCCTACAAACAAAAGATCAAGTCAGTGCCTCCATCACTTTCATCCCTGGAATGGATCTTTTATAGTGCACCTCAGGAACATTTGAGCTGAATTCTCTCTGATCTTGGCCCTTTCCCTTTGTGAACTTCAGTGACGTTCCTGAAGACCAGAAGAATGGGGGATAAAGAAAAGCTTGGCATATTGAATCAGAATTCAGTGTTAATAAATACACCTGCAGTCGAAGATTCCCACAGAAATTATTCTCCTATACAACTGCTGTCAACTGCTTTCACTGCAACAAAGAGCCACTGCTTTCTATTCAAGGGTAAATACATCCTTGAAGTGAGCCTTGCCTAAAAGCATGATGTGCACATGTTGAAACCATTTGAGACAGAGGCAGTTAGTAAAATGAACAGTCAGAAATTTCTCCTTGCTTTGAATTACCATGTTTTAGTTGCACATACATTATTCTTGAGTCTTCACATCCTAATTTCTTCATAACCAAAATGTTATCTTTTGGGAAAAGTGGATAGACTCTTGAAATACAATTTCTTAGCTTATGACTGTGGAATATTTTAAATGAATAAGATATTTCATAATTTCATTTGCAAATTCCATTAAGTTCTGTGAAAAGCTCAATAAAGGCCACAGCTTCAGGCTCTGTTTTTGCTAATACAATGACAGTGTAATTTATTCCCCCCACTCTAGCTCTGGGCATGCATTACTATTACATATCATATTATTACACATCATTTTAAACTTGTTTGCTTCAGCATGCGAGGCAAACAAAAGCTGGTAAGCTTATTCTTAACACAGTCTCTACAAGCATCTCCAGACTGTTTTCCACTTGCCACATTTTTTTTCTCAAAGTAGTTGTTAAAACAAAATGACATGGGTATTTACAGAGTTTGATACTACCATTGATCTTATCTAATATTTTAACTCTTATGTGTCCATATTCTGAGCTCTCAGTGTTCATAAAATTGAGCAAAAACACAGGAAAAAAATACTAAGTTGGTGACCAGGAGAGTATTCTGTATTCTAGGGAAATAATTCCTGCTTTGTAAACCTAAGAGAAAGCAATCTTTGTACAGGATTTTCTCATACTTGGTTCCTTAAGTTAAAACACATTAGCTTCCTGCTATTTTCCCTATTTTGAGAAAGAAGTGTACCTAGACTGCCAGAAGGATCAAAGCCAGATCTCTCACACATTATAATTTCACCAAGCTAAATTAACTGGAGGGGGAAAAATTGCAGTAACTTCAGAGCTTTGGATTCCTCCATTACTTCCGTTTCTTTTGCTTCTGCCTTTTTTTTCTTTTAATCTTACTTCCATCCTTCTTTTCCCAGTTCTTGAGTCTTACTAACTTGTATTCTCAGTTCATCTCTAAGTTATGTTCTCAGTCAGTCCTCAATGGTCCTCCATTTATTCTATTCCCAGTCCAGCCTAGTCTCTCATTTTGTTTTCCTCTGGTACCTTTTCCCCTTCTGTTCATCCTATTAAGTTCTGGCATAAATTCTTTCTGCACTAACATCTGCTTTATCTTCTCAGAGCTAAACATTTTGCAAAGCTCGAGAACTTTTCCCACAGGGTTGCACTGTACAGGCATCAGCCTGCTTGTGCTACTCCTTGAAAAATGAGAATTCAGACATCATTTGGTGCTTGGGGAGACAAGAGTCTGAAAAGGATTGGATAGTTATACAGTTTTTCCATGCAAATGACTGTAACAGAGCACATTGCCTCTTTTCTGTTAGTCATGGTACTATCTGGAGAGTAAAGACAAGTCAAAACAATTAATACCCATCCTACTTGGCATCATAAATAATCCATTCCCAAGCACAAAATCTTTATTCTAATTTTTTATATGTTCGCCATTATTTTCTGATGCTTCCCATTGTTACAAAACAAGCAGACAAACAAATAAAAAACTACCAGTGCTAAGGCACAAAACCACACTGAACACAAACCATTGAATACAAGTCTGACCTAACTCCAGAGCACTCACCCTGATCCAAGCACAAGTCCACAGTGACCATATTTCACTTCACAAAATTAGCTTCCCCCTCCTTCAGCAGAAGAATGTACCACTGTGCAGAGCACAAGTTACCTCATGGGAACAAACCCAGAACAAAGCAGATGCTTCTGTGTACTTCTGTTGTACCACTCCTGAGAGTGAAAGAAAAAGCACTTACAATCTGAGAAACCTGATAAATACACAAAACATTAATTTATGAGAACATTTCTCCTGAGACTGAAAATTCTGCAAGTTCTTTTGCATGTCCCTGACTTGAGAAGCCACTAATCTTAGGATGAGCCTAAGAATCCAGGATCTATCAGGTGTCTCTATACTTTGAGAAGATATAGGTAAAAATCCAAATTTAAAACATCTCTCCAGTCAGATCAATACAAAACAAAATTGTAATGATTCCAGCTGAGAATTTCTAAGAGGCTATAAAATATTAATAATATGAAGTAGCCCTTTGAGGGAGAAATTTTCTCAGCCATCACTCAGAATCTATTTGCTGAACCATTTTCTGGACAGGTTTCCTAATACCCATTTGCTTGCAACAATAGAAGAATTCAATTCTTTGGTTTGCTCTAATTTTTTTATGCAGCATTTGACACATGCAAGCTGTAGACCATAAATGTGACTCCTGGCTGCCAAAATAGGACAATCAGACACTTACACAAAGCTAATGAATTTTGAAGCACTAAGGACTTCTCCACGGACTTCCTAATATTCCAAAATCCATAGATAGTTAGTGAATGAATGTTTATCACCAAGAATAAGAGGCATGGAGACTTTTAAAATTCTTCCACTCATTATAGCGTCGTACTGCAAAGAGGCTGGATGAATGAAATATGCATAGGCTCCAAAATAAAGGGAAAAAAAGCAATAAAAACTACCATAAACACTGAGATTACAGAAAAGAAAAGGAAATTACACAAAAGGAAAAACAACATTTTGGTCACAGTCTATTAAAGTGAATAATTAAGGAACTGTTCTAGTGGTATGTTTATGTATTTAAAATAACATGAATTCAACATTAAAAATGGCCCAAATTTTTGTCTCCTACAGCTGGAGGGCAATAAAGTCATAAAAACAAAACAAAACATGTTCTGAAAGGATTATATGAATTTCAAATATCTGAAAGATAAGTGTCACTACACAGTTATGAGTATTTTAAAACTAAAATTAAAATACTAAAATTGTAAGAGAAAAAGGCAGTTTCTCCTTTGAAAATAAAATCTGAAAAATTACAAGGAGATTTCTTCAAAGCAATTAGCAATTGTCTTACAACTGGAAATCTGAAATGATGTTCAGATGACTCGGCATCAGCTGGACAAGCAGACAATGGGAATCTTTTTGTTCCTGATAAAGAATGAGAATCTGGAGTCTTGATAAAATGGTATCACTCCCAATAACAGAACTGTTCTTTGCACTTCAGAATTGCTTGAAGAAAATTTCAGAATCAAAATTAACCCCACAACATCGTGAAACTGTGATTTCTCTAGGATTTCAGTCACCACTGAGCACATTTTTATTAGCTATCCAAAAGCATGTGATACTCCTAACAACCAGATTTGGAGGCTGGATGGCTCAGCAACTACAAAAACATCTCAGTGAATTCTTAAAAAGTCTCAACCATGAAAAAAGAGTCTAAATATCTTGCTACTGACTAAAAGAAATAAAAGTATATTCTATTCTTAGTCATACAGTAACACTGATTGTCCTACATAAACAGACAGTCAACACAGTGCCCTGACAATGAAAAATTGATACTGATGAGGATGTACAAAGCCATTCAATTATCTGAGAATTACACTGAGCTGATCCAAAGTAAAAAATAGAAGCAAAAAGTCCTAACAGTTTGCTAGCTATAAAGTTCAGGAAAACCATGGACTTTCTAAACAAAATTTTATTTAAATGGTGAATAATTTATTTTTCCACAGTAAGAGTGGTTATAGATCATAGCAAATTTACATTACTGACACAAGAAACAAAACCTTTGACATATGATAGTAACAAAGATTTCTTAGAGGACAAGGAATGCTTATATCAGATATATTGTTGGGGAAATGCCTAATTTTGTCAGAATCCAATCAGCAGACTAACATGCTGCAACTGCCTCAGAAACAGACTATTACAGATAAAATGATAGCATGTCATTATTGTGAAGCTGGTACTCAACTTACCCAGGGAAAAACTTAAAAAGAACATTTGAAGTTGGCAGTGGAAAGAGAAGAATGTTATGACATGAATGAGTAAACCCAGTTTATGGTATGAGATACCTCAAGAAGCTATTTGAAGATATTCTAGAAGGAATTCAGATAGAGCATAAAAAAGACCCTGGAATCTCAAAGGAACTCACTGCTGAGCCTTCACTGCAGGCCTGGGGCAGGCTGCAGCTGATCCGGGCACACTGGCATGGGGCACACTCCTGGAGCCTTCCCTCAGCACTTTGAGGGCACCTGGGGACACCTAAAGGACATACAGGACATTCCCCGTTCCCAGTGTCATGCTGGCACTGGAATGACACTAAAAAACAGAGAAACAAGAAGTCTCAATGAAGTATACAATGTAACTGCCTCCACAAAGAAATTTTAATTGCATGTTGCATGGTATCACCTTTCCAGTTCTTTAGCTTTCAATAAAGGCATAAGATGAAAATTTTTAATTTGAAAAACCAAAGCTTATAATTACTGTCAAAACTAAGACACTTTTTCCAGGTCGCCTTTAGGATTAGTTACACGTTCTTTTGTCTGCACACCTGCTAGTATTATATTNATTCCCGGAATTCCCAGAATTCCCGGATTTCCTCACCGATGCTCGCCGCCATTTCCCGGCTCACTGGGTCCGACGGAATTCGGGATTTGGGGGGAATTGGGGAAATTCCGAGGGAATTAGTGACATTAATTAATAATTAATAATTAATAATTAATAATTATTGTTTCATTAATTATTATTTAACTTTTATTATTCATTTCCTCTGGAAGTTGAGGTGTCCTCTTATGTTACTTGGATTAAATAAAATCTATAAAGAAAACTGATGCTTCTAATATACCGTATGACACTAGGTAAATTGTAAACTGACTCATCCATTGCTTAGCTCAAGCATAATGAGCACTAGCCTTGCTTTGGCTTTGATATTCCAAAGTACATCCCCAAAGTGGACTTAGTTGAACACGTTTTACTGTGGTTTTTATGGGGGGATGGGAAACACTGGACTTTCCTTCCATCATTCACCAGAGTCTTTCCCTGTTTATCTTTCAAAACAAGGACAGAGGATAAAGCATTCAAGATCTGACTGTTTGAACACTTCCAAAAAGCACAGCCTAATGCAATATGTAACGGGTTTACATTAGTTTCTACAAGTCAAAAACTGCTATGTTTAGACTGGGACTATTCACAGTAGTTGCTGGTACCTGCTAACAGGCTTATCAGTTGCAGACAAATGGACAATTTTCTCTCCAAATGCATAATGAGGCATGAAATCAAGGCAAACAGTGTGGTTTTAGGCCAGTCATTTGTCAGAAGGCCATAAAACTGATGGACAATGTAACTGTCTCTCATGCCTTAAGAAAAAAAAAAACAACTCTCGAATGTAAAAAAAAAGAAAATATATAAATAAACTTAATTTCAGTAAAGGTTTAATGGAATAACTGTCTTATTTCTAAAAGGGTTTCAAGGAACCATGGTAATTCCCATAGCTACAGCTGACAGAAAATTTTGATGTACAGTGAGTCATGATGCAGAGCACTGCAGAAGTGAAGAATAGTTACTGAATTTCTTGCAGAGCCCAACGCCTGCATCAGAAGGGGATTGAAAAAAAAAATCTAAGCTCACAGAAACATTTCTTTATTGGTTTGTGCATGCATCCAGCTGCAGTGACCATTTTAATACCAAGACTTTATGTTTGATAAGGATATGTGCAACTCACTTCATAGTCAAATGTAAGAGCCAGTTTCTGACATTCCCTGTTACAAACGTTTCAGGGCTCGCTGTTCCATGAGCAGAACTGGGGAAGCGTGGTAGAACTGATGTGTTAGCAATAGAAAACTTAGCAAGCAAAGATCCTCTTGCAGCAGGGCCTCACTAAACCACAAGCTACCCTAAAACACATGTCCCATGTGAGTTACACCAGCACAACTGCAGCAAAGCCTTGCACAGGAGGCCTCAAGCCACAAGTCTACACTGAGGCTTGTGAGGTGCTATTCTTACTTTGCTATGGTCTGCTTTGGGATTTCAGCAAGCCATTCAACTTCTCTAAAGAATATTGCTTAGGATCTTCTCAATGAGGTAACAAACTGGTGATTGTTAAGATAGATGTGATTTGCCACGGAAAATATTCTTTTTAAATATAGTATGCATCAGCAACCCATAGTAGCAGTGTTACGCCAGTATAGCCCATGTCAAGAGAGTAAATGCTTTCCTTGAATAAAAATATCAAATGAAAATTTCTCCCTTTACAAACAGTATCATACACAAAAGTTTCCAGAAAGTGGCTAAAAATCACTGCTAGCTATTTTGCTGGATAGGTTTCCCACAATTAGGACTTAACTAGTGCTTTTCACTGGCTGGTGGCAGCTACAGAACCAACAATTCTTGACCTAAATGCCAATCTATTTGTTTCTTCTCCTCAGTTTTGATGTTCAATTAATGCAGCCTTAGAGCTTGTTCTCTGTAGCAAACAGCATAAAAGAAATGCAGAGTAACCATGAATCAAGCCCTAATATTTAATAGGCAAAAATCGTGGAAGGCTTCCTGGAGTCACATACAATCCATAAACCCACACTTACACTCTGACATAAAGCCCACTCACATTTATTCATTTATTCATGATCCGTGGTCTTTGCTTCCTGGGACATCACGGTGCACTGGGGAGAAGTAACACCCAGACAAATGATTCAGCATGCACCAGTTCAAAAAAAAGCAGTTTCCCCTATCTGATTCTTCACAAACTGTCAGATTAACAACTTCTGTTTTCCATCAAGCCAAGTGTGGAGAGGACATTTTTCTTAGGAAAGGACAAATCCTAAATTCCTAAACACCCTAACCTGTTACCAGTGAGTAAGCATTGACTGTCTTAGGTCTGTGCAAGGATTAGCTGCTCTGGAAGTGACTAGAAAGAGACTGAATGAGATTGTTTTTACTAATGTCCCTGCTTTTTGAATCAGAAATAAATTCAATATCTTTAGAGAAGAGCAAAGGAAACTCCCAAACATTGGGTTTGTGTCCCAAATGAGATCCAAACTGGCAGAGAGTCGCTGCACCAACTCCAAAGGACAGCTGACATCCAGGTTTCTGAGCACGTTCTCTTCAACCCCAAAGCAAAGAACACAGAATAGCCACAGGGTGATGCTACATCATCTGTGAAGTTGCTCAGACAAGAGGAGCAGACTGGAAGCAGCAGCCAAAATCCTCCTCAACACAAAGATCTCAGTGAGCAGAGAGACAGAATGTTCAGGGCAATAAATTTATAAGGACTGTCATGAAATCAGCCTGGAAAGGGCAGGAGATTCCCAAAGAGGCATCCCAAGTTTAGATGCCAGTAAAGTAGAGGATTCTCTTCATGACACAGCAACAATCAAAGTGTAGAGGGGGACGACTTCTTCAGCCTGGCAGAATTTCTATTATTTCTAGATACCTCAAAAACTGAAGCATGATATGAATCCAAATATTCAACAGTTGGGTGCCAAAATTTAAATGTGAATTTTTAAAATAATCAGAAGCCTTTATAACATTGCCAAATTAAAATAAAAAACAGAACAACCAGGCCAGAGAGCAATTTAAGCCAGTTCATGCATGCTAGTATATCCATATCTAACAAAATAAAACTTATAGCATGCTACAAAATATGTCAAGGTAATTTTTAAGGTTTTTTAAATGAGTTTTATGATGTTACCCAGACTTTCAATGACTTAAAGACCTGGTGTGAAATAAACAGTTCTGTTTGTGACATTCATGACTTTTAGACAAAATGCAGCACTTGGCATCACATTTTCTACAAGGAAAAGCTCATGTAGGCTACCTATTTTCCTTTTTCCATTTATGTCTAAATACTCCCTACCAAAACTATCAGCTTTTTTCTGCCTTTCTCCCTGCAGCAATTGCTCTCTATATCTCTGACTTCATGATTTTGAAAGAGTAGATGACACTATTTTATAAGAAAATCTAAGAGAAACTCAAAGCAGACATCTATGCCTACTTTGCGTTCTAGCACATTTTGTAGGAGCTAGACAGAGAGATGTTTGCCTTGGAGAAAAGTAATAGGATCCCTGGTGGTAGCAAAAATATATAACCACAATTAGTTTTCTTTATCAAATATGCCAAATTAGATTCTTTTTTTTAATCAAATATGCCAAATATAATAACATGGACATTTTATTTCTATTTGACACTAAAATATAAAAAAATCCACTTCATGAGATAGTGATTCTGTACTAGTAGAATATCTTAGCCTGCTTCACTTCAATTAAAAAAAACAATTTAATAGTATCCTCGAACTTGCTTAGACTGAAGAAGAAATTAAATCTCCGGCACTTATCATTATTTTGCTGATTTCTAGACCAAACTAACTGGATATTATATAGGTGAGTGGAATCTCTGGGAGGCTTTTTGGATAAAGTGTAAGATCTTAAAACAATGCTGAATAATGCTGTTCCAATGATAGGCAAAGTTATGAAAAATATTTGCTTGATTATCTTTGAAATTTGAGGAGAGCTACCTGGAATTTATACTATATTGAATACAGTTACAAATACCTTTCTTCTGAGACTATCAAAATGTTTTTTGCAGGTCAGCAACAAATCTGTCACTGCTTTAAGCTCTGGAAATCAGGGCAATGGAAAAACACAGCAATTTTTGAGTGATGATATATGTCAATACTGCTTTATTCAGTTTTTACATGTGAGAGAGACACACGAATCACTGACTCTTAGTGAGCAGACACAAACTGGAGAGAGTAGAACTTCTGCTACTGTTCAACACAAAATCCATTAAAATTACCTTGACATACATATTCCTTTGCAGCATGAGCTCTGACAGTTTTCAGATGCCCTTATGAGTGAAAATGGTATATGGAGTCAACCTGCATTGGCAGAGAAACAAATTTAAATTCCCACCCAGTATCACCAGAACACATGAGGATATTTCTACCACACCCACCTAGCTCCTATTTGTGTTACCCTTCATTCTTCATATCTAGAATCTTTTTATTCTAAATCCCAAAGCTTTCTCTCATTAAGGCACCATTCCATTTACACAGAGGAAAGCTGATGTGATCAACCAAACCCAGTCCAAATCCGTGGCTGGCAGATTTGTTACAAGTTAATTCCCAGAAAACCTGCAACCAGCCCTATACAGTCAGCCTCACATATTGACACTAACACTGAAAAAGTGAATACACCTCACTGCTCTTCCTATATTTATGTAATACAAATTGATGTCACAACCTGTAACTCAAATATCTCCTCTCATGAATTATTCCCCTTCATTAACTCCACATATTTCATCCTAAGCCACATAAGTCAGCAGAAGCAGCCTTACTGAAGCTTTCTTGAATGATAGCACTTCACAGTCTCTCTGTCATCATTGAGCCACTGCATGACTTAAGCTATATGTATGGAATTTATAATGGTTTTCTTTAATGGTCAGATGGAGAAACACATGCTATTACTCCCACATATTAAAGCTTTACATTCCCATGCTTTAGAACCCTGTGGATCTCCTGAAGCAAGGATAAAATAATTTCTCCATAGGCTTCTAATTATTTTCAGACCACAATCCCACCAAGTCTTCAACATTGTTCAAAAAGTTAGGTGAAAAGATATCCTGATTTATAGTCTTGCATTCTAAAGGCAACCTCAGTGTCATGTTTCTATATGAAAAGATCCTCTTCTTAATCTCTTTTCCAGTGCTGACAAAGGCTACTGTAAATAACAGACTTTTTTAAAACTCAAACAGAAATCACTTTGCTGCTTTGGGTCTTTTGTGATGTTTCTACTCCATGTGCCCAGCTGGCTTCAGTACTTCATTTTTTAATATATAAAAACATAGCAAAAGTATACACCAAAGTCATAAAAAATGACTGCTAGATCTCAAGAGAGCACCTAGCTCTGTACTCAGATATTTATGACTATTCAATCTGAGCTTCTATTACCCAAATTGCTGCCTCATCTCAGTCCCAAATGATTTGCTTAGAACTAGGTGTCAGCACAGCTGTGTGAAACTCCAAGGAACTCATTGTTCTGTTACTTACACCAGTTTCTACGTATCACTAAAATTTTTTTTTTGGGTTCTTGCCATGCCTTTCTCTATTTGCCCTAAGATTCAGCTTTCTTACTATTAACATCCACTGGAGATCTGTTGGAAAGCCAGATAGCAATTATTTAGTTAAACCAACAAAACCCTTGTGTGGGCATTGAGAGGTAATTTAAGGCTTTCTTTTAGATATCACTAACACCATCATAATTCAGAACTAGGATCAGTATTATAAATTTAAAGTACTTATTAGGGCAACTGTGTTCTCTTTAGTGCCATCTTTGTTCTAAAAACTCCAAGAATAATTAGGGTGGGCTGTCACTACCTAGACGTGGACCAAATGAAGGCTGGCCACAATTTCATACCTCCTTCCTGATAAATCCATTATTGTCCTGAAGCTGTTCATAGAAGCATCAAGGCTAGAAGAGGCTTTCAAGATCATCCCAGCACAACCCCTAAACCACCACATCACCCCAGCGACTCTTGAACATAATTATTTTAAAAAGCCAACCAACTGAAAACCCCAAACCCAACCAACCAAAAAGAGTAACAGACTTTTGAGAGACATTCTGGTGGCCAAAAGGCCATGCTGGGTTTTTCCCCTAAAAGAAACAACAGATTTGAGAGGGCTTGGTTTTATTTTAAAAGAAGAACAGTTTTGGTAAGGACTGATTTTGGGGCCAGGGTGAGGTGTGAAACAGTGTCTGAGGGACTTGGGGAAAGCACAGGGCACTCCCGGGATAGCACAGGGCATTCCTGAGATAGCACAGGGCATTCCAGGGATAGCACAGGGAACTCCTGGGATAGCACAGGGAACTCCTGGGATAGCACAGGGCATTCCTGGGATAGCACAGGGCACTCCTGGGATAGCACAGGGCATTCCTGGGATAGCACAGGGCACTCCTGGGATAGCACAGGGCATTCCAGGGATAGAACAGGGAACTCCAGGGATAGCACAGGGAACTCCTGGGATAGCACAGTGCATTCCTGGAACAGCACAGGGAACTCCTGGAACAGCACAGGGAACTCCAGGGATAGCACAGGGCACTCCCGGGATAGCACAGGGCACTCCCGGCATAGCACAGGGACCTCCTGGAACAGCACAGGGAACTCCCGGGATAGCACAGGGCACTCCCCAGCCCCCGGTCCCAGTCCCGGTCCCAGTCCCGGTCCCGGTCTCCCTCTGCCCCACTCCAGCCCGGCGGATCCTGCCGTGGGCCGCGGCCTCCCGCTCACCGCCCACCGCCGGGGGCGTTCGCTCAGCTCCGGCCCCGGCTTCACCGCCCATACCGGGAAACGCAGGGAAGCGCTGGAAAACACCGGGAAACCCCGGGAAGCGCCGGGCCCCGCTGCCCGGTGCTGCCCCTCCGCGCCGCCAGGTGTCGCTGTCGCAGCCCGCCGGCCGGAAGTGCCGCCCGCTCCCCGCGGCTCTGTGGTGAGGGGCCGTTCATGGCCGGGGACGGGGCCTAGGCACCGGGTCTGGGAGCGGGATCGGGATCGGGACCAGCACGGACGGAGAGACACGGCCCGCGGGGAGGTACCGGCACGGAGGGACNCGGGGACGGGGCCTAGGCACCGGGACTGGGAGCGGGATTGGGACCAGCACGGACGGAGGGACAGACACCGCAGGGAGGTACCGGCACGGAGGGACACGGCCCGCGGGGAGGTTCCGGGGCGCGCGTCCGGCAGTGGAAGGGCCGGGCCTTTCTTTCCCCGGGACATTCTAGGCCAGCGCTGCCCGTGTGGGGCAGGTTCTTCCTTGCCAGTGCTCCGCTCTGGGCTCCGCTGTGCTGCCCCTCATCGAGCCTTTCCTCCGGGCTGTGCCGTTTGGTACGGTGAGCACTGGCTAACCATTGCACAGGGTACAAACCCTGGGGTTTGGGGTTTCAAGCGCTTTCCTCTTTCCGCCAGGGAGAATTCACAGGAAAAGCAGCCATGTGCTCCTCCCAAGGGGAGAAGAGGAAGAACGCGCTGAAGCGCCCACCGAGGATTCCTGCGGATTAAGTGGATGAGATCCCTACGTCGCGTCAGCAGTACTGTCATTTGAACAAACCGACGAGACAGACCGCTGTGCTCCTGCAGTTTAATATAGGGAATATCACACAGCATAGTCAGCGGTCAAAACAGAGACCTGACAGGGATAGCATTGTAGTAATTATCTGGTTGGCTTTGTTTTCCTTAGAAGACAGATTGGGTTTCTCAATAAGAACATGTTCCAAGAGTCCTGACTTATAATCCATGTGTAAATTTTGAAAATTCAGACCATCACTTATATATTAACCTAGTGTGTTTCAGCCACCCACACAAACCCCACTTTCCACAGCAGGAATCAGTCAAAAATGCTCATGAGCACTTGAAGCAGACTTGATGCCTATAACAGGCTTCTCTGAGTAAAGTTATTTGGTATTGCCTAAACTGCTGTTAAAATGTTAACTTGGCTGCAGTGAACTTCGATCATTAACAGTTCCAGTTACCTTGGCTTGAAACACAAGCTTTGTGCAGCTAATAAAAAAGGATTGATTATAATTGGAGCTGGTTCACTAAGATGGTGAAGTTTGATAGGTGGTCTTTGAAAAAAAAGATTAAAAAATCATTCAAAGTCAGTATTGCAGTAAAAGTGCATAAATAGGCAAAGGCACTGGAACTTTTGTGTTGTAAAACTTTCCACAGTCGGTGCTCAGCAGCCACTGAAAATAAGAATTTTTAAAATTTCATTGACATCTGCCCTTCTTGTGTGTATTATTCAGTGCAGATCTTAAAAGTTCAAAACTTCAAGATTTAACTCAGCCTACAGAAATTTGAGTGGAGAAGAGGTCAGATGACCTAGCAACTTAGGAGGATACTAGGTCTAGCCCTAAAAATACAGGATTTAGGTTTTAACCTGAGAAATCATTGTTAAGTATTAGAATACTCAAGTCTTTGTATTTTCACATCACTTTCAAAAAACCAGAACTGAGTTTGCATTGTTTTCAGAATGAAACATACACATTCTTTTCTGCAAACTGAGGTTTGAAGCATTTTTATGTAGTGCCTCTACATTCAGGATTTTTTGTGACTCTATTTTTCTTATTTTAATTTAAATGTGAAAGTTGCAGCATTCCTAACAATAGGCTGAGAAAACTTGTTTAAAAATGGCCATTCAGTTACAATCGTGTCTCAAATCAGATATAAAATTGCATTTTCAGACAAGTTTACTGGCCCACGTAGAACCTCTCAGATGATTAATATTGGCATCAGTTAAATCACTAGAAAAATATCATGTCCTATGCAAGATCTTTCAATTATTGTGCATACAGTTTAATGTGTGGAAATGTGTAATTGCTTCATATAAGCTGATATAAACATCTGCTTCAGAAAAACTGAAGTATTGCAGTCAAGAGCATTTCTGCTGCAAAAATGCTCCAACCACTGGGTTTTGAGATTAATTCTAAAAATCCTATTGGCTTACTATTCTCTTTTAAGCTCTTGCACTGCTGCGTTTATATTTTTATGTATTGGCTAAACTTACAGGTTTTTTTCATGACATTAGGTTGTGCATGATGCTATTTGATTTTATTTTATTGAAAGTAGAATCCCAGACTCTTTAGCACCAAACAACTTTAGATGCTTTTATTGATTAAAAGGCCATATTACCATGTTCAGTGGTTAGAACAAATAAATGTGTGTTGTGGTTTAACCCCAGCTGACAACTAAGCACCACACAGCCATTCACTCACCCCCCCTCACTGGGGGAGGATCAGAAGGATAAAGGTGAGAAAGCTGGGGGATGAGATAAAACAGCTTAATAATGAAAAGATGTTTTAAAAAATATTGTAAGGAAAATTAAGAAACAAAAAAAAAAGAGAGCAGAAAGTAAAAGCCAAGAAAAAAAAGCAGTGCAAGTGAAAACAATTGCTCAGCACCAGCTGACCAGTGCTTAGCCACTCCCAGCAAGCCTTCCCCACCAGCCTCCACTTTACTGCTGAGCACAAGGCCATGGAATATGCTCTGGGATATCCTTTGGGTCCCTTGGGGTAGTGCATCCCTTCCCCACTTCTTATGTACCCCCAGCCCCACTCTGGCAGGGTGAGATGCAGAAAAGGCTGTGATGCTGTGTAAGCCCTGCCAAAACATCAGTGTGTTATCAACACTGTTTTGGTCCCAAATCCAAAACACAACCCCACACCAGCTACTGTGAAGAATTTAACTCTATCCCAGACACAACCAGTACACTGCTTTTCCAGTTTTTTGGGTTTTGTCCTTGCAGAGTAGGGTGTAGGTGAACATAAACATCCCAATTAAGCTACACTCATTGTAATTAGGATTCTTGCAGGATTTGAGAGCAAGTGATTCCTTTCTTTTGGTAGAAGTTTGGTTTTTATGTTGTGGTGGAAAATAGTGCAAGTGGGTTCAGGCTCTGGTCTGTTAGGGCCAGGATGTGAGACCAGTCTGCAGTGGCTCACTTGGCATTTGGTAATTTAATTTGGTATTAGTGTATAACTGTATAATAACTGCCCAATAGAAGGCTGCACACAAAGGCCACATGACCCCAAACTGCACACTTCTGGAACTGCCAATCTTCATACCTAGCTCAGACTGGTTCTTGGAAAGGCTCAGGTTGATCCAGGGTGTTAACCTGCACTTGATACACATGGGAAAAACATACAGGAAAGTGCTGCTGGATGGGAATTGCTGACTGACATCAGTCAGCCTGTGCAGCCTACCTTCTGCAGCTTTTTTTCCTCCCTTAGAAACTCCTTGGACGCAGGATAGGTGAATTGTTTATCCATCAGCTGTCCCTTTCTGTTGGCATTCGGGTCTTGACTAGCAGGGATTGTCCCAAGAGAGGGAGTCCCCAGGAAAACCAATGACCAGAGCAGGCTGCTGTGTGAACAATTCATCCACCTTGTACTTTGCTCCCAGATTGCTTTTGAGAAAGTAACACTTCAAAACATTTTGAATAGATACTTACTTTAGCAAAAAAAAAAAAAAAAAAAAAAAAGCCTCTGAAAGGAATAGAAAATGCATGGTTTAATTCTAGAATAAATTTAGTATCTTTTTAGTTTTATCTGGACTAGAAGACTATAATTTCTTTACATGTTTTTTAAATTACTTAAATCCAGTATGTCAGGCTTATGGATAAAAGTTTGCACTGTGAATCTGATTGATTTTATTGCTTTCTCTAGGGTGATCTTCACAGAAACTCCTAAAGGCTTCAAAGAATTCATTTTAGGCAAAATAAATAAGTTGTTCTGATAAGGTAAAATGGATCCTTGTTCAGTTGGAGTTCAGCTTCAAGCTACCAACGAATGCCATAAGACCTATTACACCCGTCACACTGGCTTCAAGAATAAACAAGATATATCTTCATCTGACCTCCTGCTGCTTCAGCTCAGGACTGGCATAACTCTGTCAGAGAGCAACACAATCTGCTTCCACCATGCAAAAATTTACATTGAAAGATTTGAAGACTTACAAAAATCCTGTTGTGATCCCTTTAACATACACAGAAAACTGTCAAAGAAAAACTTGCGAGCAATTGACTTAGATGATGCAACTTTTCTAAGTGCCAAATTTGGAAGACAGTTTGTTCCTGGTTGGAAGCTTTGTCCCAAATGTATGCAGATAATAAATGGAAGTGTGGATGTGGAGCCTGAGGAGCGACAAAGAAGAAAACTGGATCCAGATGTATGTATATGGATCAGTTTTCCCATCCCCTCTGTACTCAGCAGGCTGTTAAGAGTTCATATAACTACTGCATAAACAAATTACTACATAAAATTTTCTCTCACAGAAATAAGAAAGGATGTAGTCTTTTAGATGTGCAGGAGTTTACTGTATTTAAACCTTTATTTTGGATAACCTGAAAAATCTTCTTCTCTAATAAAATAATATGGCCTCTAAGTTTTGAAAAATTATGCCTACTAGGGTGACTGACTCATAAATTCATGTAAATACCAGACTGCTGCTTTTATTTTAAGTTGTTATTCAAGCCTTGTAAACAACAAACTCCTGTGCTTGAAACTGAACACTGCAAAAGTTGCTTAAGATGTCTCTTCAGTTAAAAACAAAAAGGAATAAAAGGTGTTTTGCAGTTCATTATGAAATGAACCTGCATTGAGGTGAATGAAGTGTACTTTTGTTGTGGTGTCTGGGCTGTGGAGGCCATGGCATTTGGTCAGGGGCAGTGATGCATGGCTGTAGGAGGGTAGTTCTCCAGGTGCTGAGCTCGGAATGTGGCTGGTGCCTTGCTAGATGCACTATTCAGGCTGTGCACAGGGAATCTGTGGTGTGGGCAACCAGAACAGCAAGAGTTTGTCTGTATGCACCCCGAGCAAAGAGGAATTGCATTCTAGGAGCTGTTCCCCAGCTGTATTTTTCAATTGTATGTCAGTGGCATTAGGAGGCTGATAGGAGGATGATTTGAAAGCAGTGATTAAAACTGCTAATACAAAGCTTGTGTTGCTGGGGTCAGAGACAGGTATAGTTCTCCAGCATAAAGATTTTAAGACTTAAGTTGTTTCTCCTGGGATATCATAGAATCATAGGTCAAGAATTCATCTAGGTTGTTCCAATATCCTTGACTGGATATTTTCTTAGGAATTAAGATTTGTATTTATAATTGACATTTTCTTTCTCTTCAGGGGCGTACAGCTAAGGCTTTAAAGTCGCTCCAGTTTGCTAACCCAGGAAGACAGACTGAATTCACTCCAGAGACCAGTAAAAGGGAAAAAAGAAGGCTGCAAACAAAAATATCAATGTTTAATTCAGACAGGTAATTTGTTAGTTGTATTTACATTAACTTTCATTTGAAAATAAAGCAGGCTTGATGGTCAGCCTGTAACATTATCTATGTGGATGTTTGTGTGTGTATGGATTGAGTTCTTGGTTTTAGGGATGTTGAAGATCACTAAATAAAAGAGAAGATAAAATATTAGCTTACAGTTCATATTTCAGGCAAACACAAAAAGGTGTTTGTGAGGCACAATACTACACAGACCATAGATGTAGTTATTAATACATGCATAAACTGAAATTCTGATAATAAGATAAATTTGAATATAGTAAGATCAAGTAGGCTACACTTAAAATATTGGTTATTGTTGTTCTGTAAACTCAGTAGTTACACTTGGTAAACAAAAGTGTGCAAGTTAGGACGTTACCTTCCATTTGAAATACAAAGTTAATATCCATATTGTATAATACTGGATAATGAGTTACATCCTTCTAATGTGACTGATAAAAAAAAAAAAAAAGACATTTCTAATTTACCAAAATAGCAAAGAAA
>VZTT01045964.1:158878-224936 GCA_013400855.1 Buphagus erythrorhynchus | reverse complement strand
CCAGCCAAGAGTAAAGTGTATGACAGCCAGGGCCTGCTGCTGTACAGCGGGATGGACCTGTGTGACTGCCTGGACGAAGATTGCCTGGGCTGTTTCTACGCCTGCCCCAAGTGCGGCTCCAACAAGTGCGGCACAGAGTGTCGCTGTGACCGCAAGTGGCTCTACGAGCAGATCGAGATAGAGGGAGGAGAGATCATCAGGAATAAGCACGCTGGGTAGTGTGCATGTGCCTTATTTAATCCTGACTCTATGGTCCATGCTTTGATTACACACAGCACCTTCAGCATGTAGTAATTTAATGGAAGCTGTTGGAATTTGTCACGATCCACGTGATGAATGTGCTCGCTTTCACATTCATTTCCAGTGTGATTAGGGTCATAACCACACTGCTGGTTTTTCACACTTGAGTCTGCCTTGTCATCCAGCTAAGATCTCACTGAGCAACTGCATTCAAGCACAAGGTGCTAAATTCTAATGTGAGCTATCCTGAGCCACTCACTGTTCTTTCATACATTGTTTTGTGGAATGTACTATTTCCATGTATCTCTCATTTCTCCTTCTCACATTCAGGATCTCATGGGTTTTCATCTGTTTTATGTGAAAGTTCTCACTGAATTTATATGCGGTATTAATAAAGCTGTCTTTCTAGTATTAATAGTGAATAGTATATCTTCTATAGAGTATTGAAGGTACATCTGATAAATCCAATCCTTTTCACTTATAAAGGAGTCAAAAGCATATAGGTGTTCAGATCTCATCCCAGTTACTGGGATTTGAGATCAAGTTGTCCTTATGAATTCATAAGAATATTAATTCAGATTAATTCAAATGAATTAATTTAATATTAATTAATATTAAAATACTGAAATTAACCTGTCAGGGCTAATTTCGCAAGTAATTGTGATTACTTTGTTGGTTTCTATAGTACAAAATTAAAATAATTTTGCTCTGTTATCAGTCTGTAATTGGACTGAACCAGTATTTCAACAGCCTTCTCCCTGTTTTGTTCTCTTTACTGGTTTTAAAGGTTTATATGCAGCTGAAATGAACTTGAGTATCTGTTTCCAAATCAAGGTTATCTAGACTGTTACCAAAAAAACCCAGATGAATGGGAAATATCTTTGGTTGATACGTTATCTGTCATCATAATATTAAACTTTTACACTCTAACAAGGCTTACTGAAAAGATTTTATAAAGGAAGTCTTAGTAATATTATTTTTCTTTGCATTTTTGTTGTATTTTGTATAAATTTCCTATTCTTTGATGACTTGGAAGATCTCCATGTTTGTTGAGTCACTTTTTTTAAATAATATTGTTAACTTCTTGAAGACTTACTCAATGGAGTTGTATAATCTTGCTATGTGCTCAGTAGATTTTTTCCTGTTCTGGTGTCATGAATGTTGCATTGCCAAAATCCAAAGTTATGCTTTGAGTTACACTGACATCTGCTGGTCCTACTGGAGTATAAGCACTGAGTTTCATTAAATCTGTTTAAAAAATAATCAGACGCTTTTTTTTTTGGTCAGAGCATTGACAGTTGTTGTAGTGGATGTCTCTTGCTGTTTCACATCTTAAGCAATCTTTTGAATTAGATGAAAATATAAACAGGTAACTTCCAGGAGAGTGAGAGGGAAAAAGCTGCTTGAGTTGTGTCATTTATGTGCATTTATTATTTTTTTTTAATTAGATCAGAGTTGGCAGTACCTGCTGTTGATAAACTTAACAGGCTTCCATGTGTGTGATGAGTGTAACCTCTTCAGGTCCACAGCCAGATTCTGGATTCAGTAACTACCAGTAACTTAAGTTGCCTAGAGCATCTCATTATTAGAACTGTATTTCTCCATCTCCATTAAGTCTGTGCAAGGTTAGTACATTCAGCCTCTCATTTTACAGATGCACTCTCAGGTGACTGCTTTCCCAAATAAAACAGTTATTTCATAGCAGAATGCACGGGACTGCTGTTTGACTAAAAGCGTGCATCAAGTGGGTACTGTCCCTAAGGACACTTAGGGTTTAGGTTTTTTTCTGGTAAAAAAATGACATTTTGGTGTTGGCTGTTCACATGTCCTAACATATTTAGGACATTTCCATTTAGCTGCATTTCCTTAACATGCCTAGGCTGTAGTGTATTCCTAAGTTCAGTAGCATGTTTTTAATACAGTTCCATGTGCCCCACATCCATTTTCCTCTTAAAAGGCATTGTTACAAGTCAAACTTTACCATCTTGCTAGATTGAAACTGCTTACAGCATGAATTTCGCTTTTTGTTGTTTTTATAAACAGCACACAAGCTGTTTTGTCATCATCTAAAGTGAGTGCATGTGATTCCCAGCAGCACATGCACGTCCCCATCTGCCAGAATTGCTCACAACTAAGCCTGTTAAACAGGACATTATTTCAATGGAGCCAAAGGAAACAACTACTTGCCATAAAATCCAAAGTTCATAAGCACTTTAAACTCTGCATGCAGTGACTTTTCTTTTGGTATTAATTGCAAAAATTTATGCCTTGGCAAAGTTTACGTATTCAAGAGACAAAAATCAATGACAATAAAAGACTGGTTTATGAAGAATGCATATTCCATGAATCAGTTTGAGTTTATTGAACAGAAGCTCCAGAATTGAGGTCTTGTAAGAAACCAAGCCAGTCCTTAACAGTCTGAACACTCTACTTTGTCACAAAAAGCAAACTTCACTTCAAGTTTAGAATGTGGTCAAATTTAACCTCTTCAAAAGTCAGTGAGGGTTCTTCTGTTGACCCTGTGAGAATTGCCACACAACCCTGTGGTCAGACCAGGGAATAGGATGTGCCCCTTTGTGAAGCTAAAAGTTTAAAACCAATTAAGTATCCCTTGGAATTATTTGTGTTAAATATTCAAATAACAGTATAATGTAGTCAGGTAATTAACTCAGAGAAAGTTTACATTAACTTTTTCGGCATTGTTCTACAAAAAGACATTTATCTTTGGGAGTATGTTATAGCCTTATCCTTAGACACAGCATGAATTTGGGGCTTTTTAAATCAATTAAATTCATTACTTCAGTAACTAACATAGGACACTTCCAACTTTTGAATCTCTTATCATTCAAGATGTCCGAAAGAGCTGGGAGAGGACAGGCCTACACAAAAATTGTTATTTTGTAAATCCAGAAGTCAGAATTAAAGCTTCTAAAGGAAAAGAAGAAAACAGTTAAGGTGACAAATTTTACCTATTTTAGATCTGTTTTAATGTTCCTTTTAGCTTTTTCTCATAGACATTACTCAAATTAGCCAGAATGGACCAATAGACAGCTGCACAAATGCTTTCACTGAAATCCCATAGTGACACAGCTCCAGAGAGGTTAAGTGTACATCTGTCAGTTGATGTGTGACAGAAACAGCTCCAGTGAGCTGCAGTCAGCATCGAGGCCTTAGAGTTCTCAGTCTCATGACAAAACACAAACACGATTTCCAGTTTTGTTTTCCCCTAAAATTAGAATTACTTTACTTTTGTCGTATTTGTGTCTCAATGAATGCAGTTTCAGAATTTTTCAGCTGATCTCTCGGTGGAACATACAATGTACTGACATATGGTAGCTTGTCCCTCATGATCCAGGTCTTTTTTCCCAATAACTCTTCAGCAAACATTCTGAAAGCTTTGTTCATCTTTATACTGGTTTCTAACCAATCAATACCACACTAATGTGATTTTCTTTAAAGGCCCCTTCAGACACTTCTCTCCAACTTCAAATTATGCATTCTTTTAAATATAACTGATAAGAGAGGAACAGTTTATTGAAATTAATATATTCAAAGATCATTTGTTACAAGTTGCATCTAATATTCATCAATGTGGAAGCCATGACCAGAGCTACTGTTATTCATTCACTGCAATTAGATTTCAAATCATCAGCTGTCCTCCAACTTGTATTAAAAAATATTGTAGGAAGGTGTAAACCCTTGCCATTAAACTGTCCAGTTCACTCTTTGAAGGGGTTTTGTGCAATTACCCTGCTCTGAAATAGGGAATTTACATGTTTCAAGTCCCTCGTACCCAGCAGAGGGCATCAGTTTACTGCAAACCTGTCCAAGAGTTCCATGGTGCACCTCCCAGAGCTGCATCCCCAGGACTGGGGGATTCCTCAAAGAGGAATTCATTGACACATTCAGAAATCGAGCACAGGGTAAGAGAAGTGTTACCCACAGTCATGAGGTTGCAATATAGCTGACTCAGGTACAAGATCTGCACTTAAGAGAAACTGATTTTCTTTTTGGGCTTTGTAAGTGCTTCGCACCCAATCCCCAAACACCTCAGTGATTGCCAGTTCTTTAAGAGGAGAGCAACGCTTTTATAGATACATTTGCATTTCACTATGAAATCTTGGTTTAGGTCTCCTGCCTGAACATTGCCTTAGAGGTGCAGTATTGGGTAGCCAAGAAGGCACTCACAGCAGAGCCTTGCACTCGTTGGCAGAATGGCAAACTGTGACATGCACAGGGGTGCTTCTGCCAGTGGCACAGGGCCACACGTGTCATCTGTCCCAGACAAACAGGGAAGTACTCGGACAGCATTTTGTCAGAATAGCTACAACAGAAGCTGGAAATGGCCTAGCCCGAGGTGTTGGGCTGGGATAGGGAAAAGACAAGAGACATGGGGAATTCCCCTGGTTCTCCTACCATAGCTGAGTGGTGAGAAAATTGCCCTAATTCTCCTCTTCTTCCCTCAGCTTCCTTCAGTAGCCCTTTGCATGTACACGGCAGCAGATTAAAGATCACTCACACACTAAGTGACTTGCCTTTCTAAGCTCTAGTTAGGACAGTATTAACAGCTTGTGTCATAAGCTCAGTTCTCCATCTCACCCACAGATGTCAGCATTACCTACTACAACCTGAGAGTGGGTCCATGCAGAGCTCCAACCTGCAACCAGAAGTAAAAGCAGCTCTCTTCTATCATCTTCTGATTTTCTCCTTGTTATTCTTCCAATTTTTCTTGCATTTTAACTGATAGCTCTACCTACTTTTAAACTGAGTGTTTTAGATGCTGAATTAGTACCATGAAGTAGACAGCATTAGTTAACATATTAAAAAGAATATATGTATATGTAAATGTAAATGTGTATGTATAAGTGTATGTGTATGTGTATGTGTATGTATGTATGTATGTATGTATGTATGTATACACCAGCAAGCACCAGCTGTGCAACCTGGGTAAACTGGTTACCTGGACCATCAGAACTTAAACTCTCAAAGAGAAATCACTGGGAATTCCAAGATCCTACTTCATTCACAGCTTTTAAGGCCTCAAAAGTTGTCTGAGAAACCTTTTAACATAACTACTTTGCTTAAAGGTAGAAAATAAGATTTTATCAAATTTCAGTTACATAGGTTTTCTTAATTCACTATTTCTTTTTCTAATTAATCCTGCATTAGAGTACCTTATAATCCAGGTGTGAATGAGTTTTCTTCTCATTTCATCCATTTTCTATTGTAAGTTTGTAGCACACAAAAAAACACCCCCAAAACCCACAAACAACCAAAAACCCCACTATCAAACCTCCAAGCTGCTCCTTTCCTTCTGTTTTATGACATGCTAGTGCTCTCTCAGCTGACTTTCTTGCCAGTTTTCAGTCAGATGGGCTGGATCTTGACAGTTGACTTCAATGCTCCTGAAACTTCTCTTTTGACAACCATCTCTTTTTAGTAGTCATTATAATTAGAGTGATTGTATTTTGGCTTAGTTTTCATTTGTTATCTTTGTGCTGCTTCCTAGGAGTTTCAGTTCAGTCTCTAAGAAAAGAGAAAAATCAGAGATACTTCTCTGTTAAATACACTTGTGCAGGATGCCTAACCTCCATCAGGCTCCTTAAATTGTACAGGCTCCTCATATCAGCACTGAGGGAGCCCCAAATCTCAGCTGCACTGCCCATGTCTCAGTAGTGAGCTCCCACTAACAGTCCTGGTGCCTTGAGTGAAGTGGCTTAGAGCAGTGAGGAAGCCAAGCAAAGAGATGCATTCATTCTGCCTGGTGAAATGTGTCAGGATAAAACACTGGAACTGACAGAACTGTTTGGACAAAGGCACCATTCACCCTCGCTGGTTATGTGTGAAACAGGAGGAGAGGTTGTGCCCAAGATCCAAGAAGCCACCATGGAAAGCAGCTACAGAGTGTACAGTGTACACCTAAAATAAAATTGCCTTCTGTTGTGGGATTCCCAAAATAAAATGCTGGGTAACCTTTACAGGATTGTTCCCTAAAGATCCAGAGAAGCCTGAAGTGCCTCTGATGTGTTGTGTGCCAAATGCCTGGATCTGAACTTCAATACTTATGTTTCCCTTTGGAGTTCAGAATGAGGCTTGGAGATGGGGACAGGGCAGCTGAACATGCAGAAGCAAAACAGATGACTTTTCTTGTGTCCTTTGTTGGATGTGGTCAGTATAAACAAACTGGGTAGAAAGCACAGTAATTTATACTAATGAAAGTTGGTTATATCTCCAGAGAAAACAGGATTTTATTTTTCACAAGAGGTTTACTATCTATTGGGTTTGAGGGTTTGGTTTTGCTTTTATCAAAAAACCCAGAAAGGTCAAATTTATCCAGCCTGGTCTGTGCCAGCTACCTCCACTTTATGACTCCCCTGTGTTAATTTCTTGTCTGTGAACTGCTGACTTTTTGAAGTAAAGATTGGGCTGGTTCTGGTTTGGAGCAGATGAGGATGCAGGGCTGCTGTCAGAGGACATCTGTCACAGGAGCTGCTACAGACAATGTCTGCAATTTCTTCTGTAGTGGGAGTGGGCTGCAACATCCAGGTCGATGTGCACATTCCAGCCAGGCACCTCCGACCCAAACTGGGCTAACATGGTATTCCTTGTTTACCCTCTGAGCACATCCTGCCTCCTTAAAATGCTATTTTTGTTCCAGAGTGGCAGAACCTAACTCACTAACATTGTATCTGTAACTTATTTTTTATCTGCATAGTGCTCCAAATGGTCGAAGGCTGATTCAAATCTCACTAATATGTGTGTGCACACATGTGCCTGTAGAACTGTAATGTGCAGCTGATCCAGCCAAACTGGGTGGAGCTCCTCTCTCAGAAATACCAGGTGCAAGTGGCATGGGTATAAGTTACCACTGATCTGGATTTGTTTGAATCTGCCCAAGAAGGAAGAAATAAAAACACTTTTCTGCCTAAGTGTGTGTTCTGTCTCATAGGGTATAAGGAAAGGGGATCTGCCCTCCACTGACTTGTATTTGCCTTAGGGATTATTCAGTAGTTAGCTGGGAGGCTGGAAACTGTGCTCCTGCATCTTCTGCTTCAATGTAATTTAAAGGCCCATCCTTTAAAATTCACTCACATACAGCTGGAACCCAGCTCAGTATTTAGATACCAAAATGTGCAACAAAAATAGTTTCTGGAAGAGCAGAGCTGGATCCCTTTCCCCTTTCACATCTCTTCTTTCTACTGACATCACTAATTTCACAATATTATTTTTCCCACCCAGCACTAGTTGCTGATGCTTCTCACGTGTCCAAAATTGCTACTGACATTTCAATTTTGTTTTATTTTTCTCTTTTCTTTGATAGAATTACAGAGAACATTTATACTTGAATAAAAAACAAATAATGCATGTCAGAGTATGCATCAGGGAACATAAAATTGTTTTTTTCCAATTACAGCTCTATTTCAAATAGGGTAATGCAATTAAAGGATAATTACTTGGAGTGCAAAGCCAAGGTTATGATCAGAAATGGTTACCCTTTCACTTCAAAGGGCTGTCTGACTAAATAAAACATTCGTGTGGGGCAAGTTACTCTGCATTTCTGCAGGTATCTAGAAGCAACATGTCTGGCACTACAAGTAGAGTGACTCTTCCAGTATAAAATGCCATTTTAGGAAAGGGGACAAATATAAGTGGCTTTATCACTGATTGATAGTGGTACAAATTCACTTCAAGATAGGATATTAATTAATAATATATTAGTTTTTAATAAGCAGCATCATAACACACTTAACTAGTAATTATGGTAAACTAGTAAACTTCCTTAGCAGTGAGCTTAGTCTGAGTTGTCATTGCTCTGATAAACAATCAGCAGCAAGATAAAGAAGCAGCAAGGTAATTCCAGTGTTCTGCAGGCTCTGCTCCCTGAGCAGCTCATCCCAGCACTGCGGGGAGCTGTGCCCAGGGCCAGGGGATGCTGTTCCCAGGGGAGGGGGCAGGAGTGGTGGATGAGCCCCCTCCCCTGGGGGGCTCAGCCCATCCAGGTGTGCTGGCCTCCTCTTGTCCCAGGCAGGTGCAGGGGCCTGAACACCCAGGCCCTGGGGATGTGGCTCTGGGTTTTCATCCCCATGTCCTGGGCCAAAACTGAATGAAACAAATACACGTGTACAACATCCTGAGGGGCCCTTCAGCTGCCTGCAGGAACACATTCCCTGTCCTTTAAAATGGCAGAGGACGTCCCACCTTCCTGCATCCTCCTGCACCAATCATGGCTGTGATGGAGCCATCGGGACCAGCCTAGGAAGGGGACTGGGGGTATCCCCCCCTCATGGAGGGGCTTTCCCTCTGTCTCCTATTAGGAGTGTTGAGGTGAGCCAGAAGTTTTCAGAAATGCAGGGTTCCTTTTCCAGAGCTGATTTCACCTCCTGGGGTGCAGCACAGCAGTGCTGTGCCCTGGCTCATCTCTGGGGCCATTCACTGGGAGAAGTCAAGTTGTGCCAGCTGTGCCACCCACAGGGAACACAGAACTAAAAAATGACTTTCCTGTGACATGATAACTAGCACAAAGTATTGCCCTTCATCAGCCCCTGTATCACTGCCAGAACCCTGGGCAATGGGGCTTTTTCCTTCAGCTGGCTCAGAGAAGGCTAAAGAGGATCTAAAATAGCTGATAACTGGGGGGGGTGTGGTTATAAAGGTGAGCATGCTTCAGACTTTATTCAGATAAAGTCATGGACTCCCACCCTTCAAAAGTCCAGCACTTTCAAAAGTCCTGCCTTTCTTCAGAAGCCTGTCTGCTGCTATAATGCTTCAGCGTCGGAAATGATTAGTAAGGTTTTGCCAATCTGTTTTATTTAAGTGCAGGAAATAAAGCAGCAATCCTTTATTATTAGCTGCTTTATTGGGCTGGTAATAGTGCCTAAAAAGGGTTGGGACTCCAATTTGCTCCACTTGGAACCACAATTTGCTGTGAGAGCACACGGTCTCATTTCCTACAAGGGTTTCAGTGGGACAGGGACTGAGCCTTGATCCTGTTTCGTTTGTCTTCATCTTGTTTCTGGAGGTGGCTGACAGGCAATGCAAAGTACCTGTTAACTGCATCATGGGAGCAAACCTTATTTCAGTAAATGTTCCAAACCACTTGAGTGAAAATGCAGTGCTTTTGACTGTGCCCACTGGCTTTCCCCTGCCAGGCCCCAGAAAAGGGGTTTCATGATGCTGTCTTGGGAGGCAGCTGAGCCCCATGGAGATACACACCCAATATAGCACAGAAGGGGTCTAGCCCCTGGTGCTGTTAATCCCCTTGAGATCTTCTAATGAGAAGCCAGATGGTTAAACTAAACATATAGAGAATTTGGTTTATAACATTATCATTTTAAACAAATCAAATAATATTATTAACAATAATAACCTGAATAATAACAGTAATGATGATAATGATAATAATAATGATGTAATAGTAATGATGTAATAATAATTTTAGTAATCATAACATATTTATATTGTTTAAGTGATAAATTGTTTTATTTCTCATGTCGTACTTACATCTAAAACATTTATTTTGCCTGCATCCTACAATACCTGAGGCAGACAAAAATGCTCCTCTGTTTACAAACTAGGCAAATGGGGAAGAACAGCAGACCAGGAAATACTGAGCCCCATGGAGCAAACAGAAAGTGGAAAAGCAGCTGAGGTAAAGCATTTCCCTCATTCTCTGGAGGTATTTCCCTATCTCAATAACTGGAGGAATAATAAGTAAATAAATGTGTCTTATTTAGCTGTGCTGTTGGAGTCCTTTGTCTGTAGCGTACTCAGAAAAAACTTTTGGATTGATCTGGAATGCACAAGCCTATTTTCTATTAAAGTGTATTAATGGCAGGTTCTGTGCAATTAGTGAAAAGTCAATTCCCATTACTGGTTAACACTATTGAGTATCTGCTTTCTTTAATAAAAACCTATGTTCAGCATAAAGACAATAAGTCGATAAGCAGCCACTTTCTAAATCTATTCTGTCTCCTCCAAAAATGCAGAGAGAGTGCTGCCATTTGGAAGTCAGAATGGGTTAAGAAGAGATCCCCTGCAACTCCATTTCTCTTTGGCAAAGCCTTTCCTCCTTTCTAAGAGCTGTACATGTGTACTGGTGTTAAAATTTTACATTCATTTAGCAGCACCTCAGCCGGGTTTGGCAGAAATCCTCCATGGAATTCAGGCTCTCTCATGTTTGAATCAAATCCAACCATGATGATTTCTTGCACTGTCAGGGTGCTGAGGCACTGGCACAGGCTGCCCAGAGAGCTTGTGGGGGTCCCATCCCTGGCAGTGCCCAAGGCCAGGCTGGATGGGGCTCTGAGCAGCCTGCTGGGGCACCTAGGGCTGCTGGGATGCTGCCTTTCCAGTGGGCATGGAAAGTAATTGCATCCAGTAATTGCATCCTACCACAACAGCAGAGACTTCTGAGTGTGAGGAGCGCCTGAATGCTTAGCTAAAAATCAGATAGGGAGAGGAGAAGTGGCAAAAATCTGCTTGGTGCATTTTTAAGCTTCTTTGTGCAGGTTTCCTGTCTGGTTAACCCTCAAAAAAATGAGGAATACGATTTGAAATTAACAAAAAATAACTAAAAGAGGAGGATAAAACTTGTTTTCCTTGGGTCAGAAAAATGAAAGACAAGAATTGAGAGGAAGTGTGAAAGGTTTATTGTTCTGCTCCTGATGTTTCTTTAGTTTACTATTGGTTTTCACGTTCACCATGGATCTCCAAAACCCCAAAGGCTGCTGCTCGAAAGTGAATAAAAGGCAGCTAAAAAGGCAGCTGCTGTCAGTAGCCTTTTTTGTTATTGTTATTGGCACCTGCAGAACCAGGGGGAAAGGAGTGACTGGGTGGCAGAAGAAGCTAAAGAAGGCTAAAGAAAAGCAAATGTATTTTCCTTCATTCTTTACAGAGGAGGAAGGAAATAAACCTGCTCTGCCTGTTTTAATGATTATTTGCTAAACATCCAAGCGGCTGAGTTGTTAGTCAGAATGAATGTAGATGAAATTCAGACATAGACAAAGTTATTTGTAGAAATTTGATTTTTATAGACACATTGGTAGTACTTTTTCCCCAGAAGTATTTCATTTTGGTTTAGCTGAGGAAAAGGAATTATATTATGTGATTACAAAATTGTGACTCACACTTTGTTACAAATACTGAGCAGTGAAAATGGAAGCAAAATGCAAGCTATCTGTTAGGTAAACATGTTCTTTTAAACTGTTGACTGAATTTGAATAATGAATAAATTGGAGGAAATGGCAATCTGCTTGTCGAAGTCTCAGAAAAATAAAGAAGGGCTAAGCTCAAAAGGTAAATTATTAATGTTGGTATATTCACTTTGCTCCTGTTATTTGTAACATAGGAAATGTAATTTGTGTGTATGTGTCATTTTAATATTAACTCAGTTGCCAGCTCAGATCTAAAATAATGAGACAGATGCAAGTCTTTCATTTCAATGCAGAGGAGCATTTTTAATGCAAATGAAATCAATATGGTAAAACATTCTGCCCAAAGAAGAGCTAAAGACTGGGGTTTGGAAGGTTTTATACCCTTCATTTTTTCTACCTATGGTGGGTCAGACACATGCACACATGGAAGAACATGATGCTTCTGAGTTCAGCACATGCTGGGATCTTATCTGCAGTCAGTTTGATCAAGAACAACTACAACACTATAAACAAGAGTAAAAAAAAAATCAGATACTTAGACACAGCTGTGTACAGCTGCAGGGCCTGAGAGCTGGTGAGTGAGAGCATTGGTGGAATGCTCTTTGCTCTTGGGGAAGCCTGCATGTCAGCAGGAATGCTGCACAAACCCTCTTCTTTCCATTTCCAGCCCTTCCTTACTATTCATAAATACAAATCCCTATTCCCTTTTATTTTTCTTAATATATACAATATATAAATATCCTCAATTGGAAGTGCAGGAATAAAATTTAATTAAATAGAGTTGTAAATCATAGCTGTATTTTTATATATTTGACTTTCTTCTTAATTTTAGATTTGAGTGTTTTGTTAGCTTGGTTTCAATGTTCCTCAGAAACGCTGTGATTTTAGTATTTGCAGATGGCAACTGTGGGATAATGCTGGGCCCTGAAGCTTTATATTTTACCCCAGCAAACAGACAGATCCACTGCCACTTTTCAGGGTTTGCTTTGCCAGCAGACCTGCCTGAGAAGAAGCATGTCTGAGACTGAGAAGGTTCTCTGAAGCTGCACAAGTCAAGCTAAAGCCAGCCAGCCAAAGCTGCTGTGTGTGTAAAAAAGGGCAATTTCTCTCTTTCCCAGTGTGTGAGCAGCTGTGCTGGGGATGCCCATGAGCTCAGGCATGGCAGAGGAGCAGGTGACCCCCTCCCACACCTCTGCCATGGGTGTGGGAGTGCTCCTCTGCACCACAGCCCCCAGTGGTGCTGACTGTGCCAGGGACAGGCTGTGCTGGCCCTGGGGAGCCCACTGGAACCCCACTCAGAGCTCTGCTTGGTGTCCTGAGAGCTCAGAGCTGTGCTGGCTGCACCACACAGCCCACCCCAGTCCCTGAGCAAGGACCCTGGCACGAGCATGAAGCCAAGGTGTGTTTAAGTTTCCTAATGCTGAGCCAGGAAATGCCAATGGTCTGGCAAGTCTGAAAGGCCATGGCAGTAGAGAAACACTTAGGTCCTAGGACAGGACCTAAGTGAGTCCATGTCAATCGTAATGGAATTCTTCTTGGACATCAAAGGGAAATGGCAGACTGGGTCTGACCTGCTTTGAAGCTGCTTAAAGCAAGGAGGGAACCCCCTGATTTTTGAAGGAAATCCCCTAGAAACCTGGGGAGATTCCTCAAGAGAGTAGATCTCCTCTCAGGGCTCCTCCTGCATCCTTGTAGGGCTGCAGCTCCCTCTCCCTTCTCTGCTCAGTGCATTTGCATCAGGAAGAGAAGAGCTGTGAGCAGCCCCAGCCAGCCATGGCCCTGTGGAGCAGCATCCATGTGAACAGGGAAGGTCACCATTCCTGCACTCCAGGAGGAGTGAGCCCTGCTGAGGTCACCTTCACCTGGGGCCTTTTCAGAGACCTGTGGGAATGAGTGTAATGCACAGGGGAGGGAAATTGGATGGACCTGTCCCTACCCATGGCAGGTCCTGGGATTTTGGCTTTCAAGAAATGGGAAATCCAAAGCATCGAGTACAACCTTGGCCTGGATGGTTATTTTAGACCAGTGCCTTAGACCAGAGCAGCCCTGTGGTGACAGGTAATGGAATGGCTTGAGAATAAAACAACCTTCACCAGCTTCAAGATCACCTCTCTCAGTGACATACATAGAACAAATAATAGAGGGAGTTGGCATTTTGCTTTCAACTTGGACAAAGCTTGTGCCAAGTTCACTGGAAGGATCACCTATATCATGTAGGAAAATTATATTGTCAGGCAAAATTCAGGTCTTATTTTCATACCACAGGAGGACAGCAACAGCTGGATAAAAATGCCTCTTTGTTTAACTCACAGGGTGGTGGACCAGAGGTGAAAACACTGTGGAGTTTGGTCCAGCACCTCTCCTCTTTCTAAGGCTGTACATGTCTTCAGACATGCAGCCCACGTTGCCTGGGGGTGGGTCCAGCTTTCACACTGAGCTGATGTTGCTGAGTTGCCCTGCACAGGAGTATGCTGGGCTCCTAAAGGCTTAGAAGTTTCCTCTCTTTTTATTTTCCATGGTGCTGATTCTGTATTCCCCAGAGGCTGCTTGTTAACAGCACACATCATTGCCAAAAATTTAAAACAAAAAAAGAGGAGGGGTGGGGAGAGGGGAGGAAGGATGAGGAAACAAGACATACCTGCAGCAGTCCTTGCTGTATATTCCCTCTGTGTCCCACCGACAGTGTCATGCAGAAGGAAAATTGTTCTATCAGTGACTATGTTAGATTCATGACCCCACCACAACCTTGAATTGGCCTTTAGTTGTCGCTGATGGGAACTGAAGAACAGCTCCTGTCGACATGATTGCTGCTCTCCAATGAATCAGAACACACAGGGCACAGAGCAGCACATTAAACTAGCAACAGAAATATATCACTGTACTTTTATATAGATGTATTGCTTTTGCCCAGGCATATAAATGATTGGGCTATCCACTTATTTTTTTTCCAAGGACTATAAATTAAAAATAAGCTAAGGGTTTGGAAATTATGTTCTCTCTCTTTCCCCCCTCCCCTTCTCTCCCTCTTTTTTTTTTTTCTTTTTCCCAAAGCTGGGTAGCTATTTTAGGTCTACAGTAAAACATTTTAAAGGTAATCTTACTTCCTATGTCTACTTGACCATCCTTTTTTTTTCTAAGAGAAATCTACCAGTGCAGTTCTTGCTTAGGTAATTTAACACTTCAGTTTGATCACACTAATAGTATGTATGGATCCCTATGCTACTTCTGCTGCTAATGAACACCTACAAGGCTGTATTTTTTTCATTTGGTAAGACAAGTTTCTGAAATGACAAAATCTATGTTTGCCAGGTGCTGGGGGGGTTTTCCCCTAACCAATATTTTATAAAGTAAGATTATTTCAATATACTTTGACCAAAGGTCACTTTGACTTGAAAGTTAGTTTGATGCACTGCTGCATAATTCAAGGTAGTGCCTCAAAAATGGAAATGTTTCACCATTTAACTGCATTTAATTTTTGCATCTTTCTCTGCTTGCTGATTGAATCATCTATTTAAAATACCCCTTTAAATTGGAGGTGATATAACCAGATCTGCAAAAACTGGGATACATTTTGTCCATTGCACATTTCCAGTTTTTTGCAATTTATCACTTACCAGCTTTGCAGCCAGATGTAGAAGCAATAAGAAAGCTGCTCCCCTTGCATTCTTCGCCCAGCTTAGGGAATTTTATTTTGGATGAAAGGCAGAACAAGAGTCCAGGGATCCATTTTTTGTGGTCTGAGGCCAAGGCAGGCAGGCATCATAGTGTTTTTTCCAGCCCTGGAAACCCTTGTCCAGGTGAGCAGCTCTTGGCTGTGAAAGTAGAACAACTGACTACTACAGGGCCAATTTTTCCTACAAGAATCTGTGGGACCAAGCTTGCCAGATGGTTTTCTGCTAGTTTTTTTAATGTGTTGTAAAAGACCTTATTAACTTTACTCTTCTTGGGCTACCTGCTAAAGGAGTTTAGTGGTAACCACATGTCCATGTACTGAATAAAATGGTTTTTCTGACCACAAGCATATGACCTGGTCAAAGAAAATAAATGAGCTGGTCACAGCTATTTCCCCTCAACAGTCATAAGCACCATAATAGTGTGTCTTCTGTATCTTTTCACCAAGCCTTGGGTGATTGAATCTTTACTCTGTACCACTTCCTAGCAAAACAAGTAAGGTATAAATCAAAACCTGGCTGCATTATTATGTCTTTAAAAGACCAGTAATTTCCAGAGCTAATGATAGTATGGTCTCAAGGCCCACAGTTACCCCAGGGCTGATGGGTGAAGGGCAGCAGTTCCTCTTTGCAGTGTTTTCTCAGGGAATGGAACCACAGCTGTAGGATAAAGGACTCATCACCTACACAGGGACCAACATTTTGCTGGTCCAGAGGAGCCAGATGTCAGGCTTGGACTCTGCTTTCACACTGCCACCAGTCAGCCAGACCCTTCTCCCTGTGGATTCACTCCCTTTCAGAGCCCACCTGATGGTCTGTCCACACTGACATTCTCAGGGTAATGGATGCTGATAACCGATCCTCCAGATTTAAAAAAATATTGTCATTTTATGTAAAGAAAAAAGAGACTTGCTTTGTGGCTAAAAGGCTGCCCCAAAACATAGTTCCCCACAGCACATGTGCAATCTTCCTCGTGGTCTTGGGAAAGCCAAGTAGCTGGTTCTTGTTTGCTGAGCTGGGGAATTGGGAAGTTCGGGACGTCTTTCTTTTTTCCTTTTTACAGAATTGTTGTAAGTCTACTTTCTAACAGCTTTAGCACATCCTAATTGTTTACAAATGAACTTTTAAGCCTGACTGGTGCTAAGTTTTAGACCTAATGGAGTTTTGTGTCTCAGGATTTGCTTCTGAGCCACTTTAGGCTGTGAGGATGAGTCTATTTTCATTCCCTCCTGCCAGGCTCAGATGAGATCTCCTGGCTGCAAGGGCATTTCTCCCTCTCTGTGCCCAGCAGAGAGTGATGCCTTGGAGTGGCTACCTAGAACAGAGGCAAGACAAGATTAAGAGAATAAAGGGGGTATTTGTTAAAGGCTTTCAAACAGGTACACCTTGGGCAGTCAAAAGCCTCTGAGGCTACACCCAAGGTGGACGGGAGTCATGAGTTTTTCACAGATATAAGTTTGGTCCCTTTAAATGTCAGACATTAATCCTCCAATTACAGCTTCTGGTAATGAAGTCATATGCCCCCAGTTTCCCCTTCAATTCACTTTTGTTTATACCTTTCAGGGCCTGAGGCTGTAGCAGTCCATGGATTACAGGCCCAGAGGGATTGTTTTGCCTAACCAAAATGTGAAGAACTATATGGAGTTTAGAGCTATGCACTGATGCAGTACAGGATATATAAAAGCTAAAATCCTAAGGCATCAAGGGGAACAGAGGGGGCAGAGCCACAGCTTGGCTTTTGCTCTTCATGGAGAAAGGAACAATCTCTTGCTAAGCTGGGGAGCAGCTCAGGTGTTTCCCTCTAGAGGAAGGAGACTGTAGGACTGGAAGGCCAGTGAATCTCTGCCAGCTCTGGGGAGGAGCATGCCTGCAGGTTGTTTTCTATAAAATACTACCAGAAAAACTCTTGAGAGCAGCCACGGAAAATGAAGAATGAGACTCTAGAAACTGTCTCAAAATGACAGTGAGCAGCACAGATTCCCAGCACAATGTTCCATGCCCAGAACTGTTCACATCCAACTGCAACTCAAACTGGCTCCTGATCTCAAGTGAGGTGAAGTTTAAGTGATCAATACTTTTGTAAATGCCAGTCCCTAAACTCAGACAAACTTGAAATACTCCGACCCAGTAAGTATCATTGGCACTTGAAGGACATACAGAAAGTCACTACTGAAAGGTGCTAACTTTTCTGATGATAATGAATTAGTTTTCTGACTCCTTGATTGCTTTGTCAGCCCAGTCAGGAGATTGTTTATAGCACAGGTCTGGCATTGCTGCTTGCTTATTGATGTTATGAATGTCCATAATTTTATTTAGGGTTTAGGTTGTCACCAGATGTTGAGATTGGGGGTGGGGGGTAGTGGGGAAATCTTGCAAAGTCCTCACCTGATCTATTCAACTGTTCCTCCAGCAGCTCATGTGAAGGGGAAGGATGACAAATTCCTGATATCAAACCCAGCTGTCAGAACAACATGGGGTAATAGCTGTCCTTGTCAAATGCACCAATTAATTCACCAGCATGTCAATGTAGGTGTAATTGATAGACTCCACATTCTGGCTGAGTAATGAAAGTCTAAAGCCTTACTAAGTCCATTTCACCTCCTAAGAGACCCTGTAATCTCACCTGAGCCGTCAGTGTTGTGGTGAGGGGCACTTCAAAAAACCCAACAAACAAAACAACAGTTTGCTGCAAGAGCAAGAAGAGTTTTCATATGAATCCTCGTTTCAAAGGTAGAAAAGGATGTGAAAAGAAAGACTATGGAACAATGCCATAATATTTTAGAGTGACAATTTTATTCAAATACTGTTTGAAGTCAAATAAAAAATACAGTTAGAAGAATTATTTCTCTGTGAGAACCCATGTGTTCTGGAGTCTTCCTGTTAATGAGGAAGTTGCTTTTAGAAGAAAATGTGGCCATTGTCTTAAAGAGTTGTGGAAAGGCAGTGTCAGCTCAGGAGGCTCATTAGCATAATCCCTTGTCTGGTTTAGAAATATTTGTTAAGAACTTCTAAAACAACAACAGCAAATTGTTATTAGAGTTCCCTGACTACTGTGCTGACTCATCTACTTGCAATGGAGATTTTAGTTTAATAAATGGCATGAGGTCTTCTGGCTTTAGAGCACAGGTTTTATATTAGGCACTCATTTTACCTAGAACAAAAATAAATTTAAAAAAAGGAAAAAAAACCTTTCCTCTTTATCACCACAACACAGGGACAAAGTTGAGCAGAAAAAATAATAATAGCATAAAAAAGAAGACTGACATTCTCCAAAATCCACTGAGTTAAGTGGGTGCTGCCATGGTCTGAAGCAGCCCTGTGCCCCTGCTCATGAGTTCAGGGGGCTGATGGCAGCCTCCCACCTCACAGCCCCAGGAATTGCAGGAATTGTAACACACCTGAGCTCCCCAGGGAAGGTGCATGCCTAGACTGACCCATGAGATGTGTCTCAGCCTCTTCCAGCACACTGCACTGCCTCTGCTGGGCTGTCACAACTGGGGGTGCTGCAAATGCATCAAGGCTCTTTGCTGTGAGAAATACCTGCTTGCCAGGAAGAGCAGGGGGCAGAGCCAAGCCTGCTTCTCTGGGGTAGCACAAATCATGAACAGGAGCCCCAGGGAGGGAACAAAGCCACCTGAGATTTTAATGGATGCTCTGAGAGTCTGAAATAAAAAAACGTGCCTTCTGAGATAATTTAGGAGAGTTTTTATGGGGAGGGACTGCTGTATTGGCTCTTTATGCAGTTCAGGAGATGATTGAGGGACATTACAACCACTGGCAATGATGAGAAAAGCAGATGAAAAAGCAATGCTGGTAGCTCTGCTTTTCTGCTTCCTAGGATTTATGTACTTACGGATGAATTTAATACTTGGTGATCAAAAGAGTTCAAATAGTGGTTGTATTAATGATTTCAGCATAACCTCTAAATCCCAGGGTGGCAGTAGAAATCTTCAGTTTGGTCTTAATCTCCCGATGTTTTTTTATGAAGAGCAAAATTAAGTGCTGTTGCCTTCTGATAAAGCCGCTTACAGAAGTGTGAACTCTGGCACTGCCACCACAGTGAGTGCACACTCTGTGCCCTGGCCTCAAGCCCTAGTCACACCAGTCAGTCCTTTCCCAAAAAATGAATTACTGGAAGATAATATCCTCTTTGGTGTTCTTTTTTTTTTTTTTTTCTTTTTTTTCCCCTTATATTTGGTTAATTCCTACCTAGTCTTTACAGTCTATGGCTCTGACTGTGCAGAATGATGCACGTTATTGCCTACATTTGTTACAGTGCATTCTGTGTTATATACTGAGCCTCTGCCAACTGCTTCAGTCCTAAATTAGCACTCTTTCTTCCTGTTTTCTCAATAAATGTTTGGTACCCGTTAAAGGTACCTGCAGGGCTCCTAGCTCATACAAGTATTATGCATCTTGCAGCAAAATCTACTTTACTTTGGAGTTCAGCTCACCTGTGATCTGTGTTTTGTGGCCAAAGAAATATTAATGTGCCTCAAAGTAATATGGGAATCATCTCACCATTACTCTTCTTCCCTTCCTCCCCCACATTCCCTGAAGTATATTGATCTTTGATGTGCTTGCTTTCTTGAGCCAATTTGAAGACAAAGTGTCTGAACCAGAGATGGAAATAAGTGATATTTGAAGCTGCTCTCAAACCTGAAGACAATTTATTCTGGCTTTGCTATGTGAGTCACAAAGACTACTCAGTTTCTCAGTTAGGGGTAGTGTTATCTGCTAATTAGAGGTAATGACATCCCCAAAGATGTCATTACATGCCAGCTCTAGTCTTTATTTTGAAGCTATAAAATATGGCAAGATCTGATCCCAAGGGCCTTGAATGAAGGACAGGGATTTTGGGTTTGGGATGCTATTGTACTTCCCCCATTGCAGGGGGGCTATTAAGGACAGGGCTATTATATTCCTATTGCAGAATGGGATGGTAATGCAGAAATCAGGTAAAATATTTTCTGCAGTTCATAGTTTCTTCTCCTTCCTTACATGAGGGACCCCAGATCTCACAATATTGGTTGTGATGTAGCCTGACAAATGCTGAGGACAGGGATCTAATAACCTCCTCTTCGAGCTGTGCTCACTCCAACAAAGTCCCTCCACAGTGCAGGACTTGTGTTTGTTCTTGCTGAATTTTGTCAGATTCCCATTCCATTCTCCAGTCTGCTCCTGTCCCTCAAAGCACTCCAAGATCTTTGGAATAAAAATGAAATGCTAATGTTATTTTAATGTTCCCACATACGATGTGAGGAAGGCAAGATGTTATACTGACAGCTCCTACTTATTAAAATGCATCTAGGATACATCCAGAGAAAAAAAAAATGGGAGGAGGACACAGTGACAGCATCTCCATGCTCCCCCACTTCCCTGACCTCAGGTTAGTTGAGTCCCTGTTTGTATAGGATGCATGGCAATAATATCTGAACGTTGTGGCCTTCAGTGAATGCAAGGTTTAAGATATGAGGAGAAGACATTCATAAATTCTCTGTGATGGATGGTTGGCAGTTTCATTGGAGTACTTTCTGCTACAGATGTTTAACATTTTTTCCAAGGTGTCAAGGTTTAACCCCAGCTGGTAACTAAGCCCCATGCAGCCACTCACTTATTCCCCCTGGAGGGATGGGGGAGAGAATGGGAAGGGTGAAAGTGAGGAAAATCCTGGGCTGAGGTAGAGACAGTTTAATAGAGAAAGCAAAAGTCACACATGCAAGCAAAGCAAAGCAAGGAATTCACTCTCCAGTTCCCATGGGCAGGCAGATGCTCAGCCATCCCCAGGGAAGCTGGGTCCAGCTCCCATAATGGCATCTTGGGAAGACAAATCCTATCACTGAATCTCCCCTCTCCTTCTTCTTCCCCAGCTTTACATGCTGAGCATGAGGCCATATGGCCAGGTTGGGGTCAGCTGTCCTGGCTCTGTCCCCTCCCAGCATCCTGTGCCCCCTGAGCTGGTGGGGTGAGAGGAGAAAAGGCCATGGTTCCATGTCACCCCTGTATTATTGTCACCACTTCCAGCACAGGTCCTAAGCAGTCCATAGCAGCCACGAGGGAGAAAGTTAACCTCAGCCAAAGGCAGCAGACAAGGGCCAGTACCAGGGAGCAGAAGGAGGGGTGGTTTCAGCTGAACACTGCATCCCATGGGCAGGGACAGCAGGGCCAGCACAGCCAGCACAGCTGCACATGGAGCACCCAAGCCAGGAGGAAGTGGAGTGGGAGCAAGCTGGGCTCTGGGCTTGGCAGAATCCTGGCATTAATGGGATGTGCTTTGCTGGGCAAGGTGGAGGATGTGGCATTCCCAGCTGGCAACTGCTGGTAACTCAGTGCTCCCAGCTGGAGCCTGGGGGGCGAGATGACATTCCCAGCTGGTGGCCACAGCCTGCCTTGGTGCCTTCCCAGAGATGAGGCTTCCCCACACAATGGGAAGGGGGGGGCGAAGCCTAATAAAGCAGCTGGTCTATTAGAAGACAAGTTTTGTGGAGAATAGCACAAACATGCAGAATCCCCTAATCTTAAACTTTATTACCCTAGATAATAGGCTTTGGTAGTGACAACAATCAGTTGAGATGCAGAATTGTCTTGGCTTCTGCAGCACCTGCCACATCAGTCAGCCACGAGCCACCTCCTGCCACACTAAAAGGTGGCTGTGTGGGACCAGCAAGCTAAAAGTGTTGTTGGTTTATTTTGAAAAGGCCAGGGAAGGCTGGGCACGCTCTCTTTGCAGATTTAAGTGTGCACTCTGAACCTGCCAGGGGGGAAAGGCACACAGGATATGAAAGCCTGCTTTCTCTACCTCCAAGGACTGCAGCAAGGCTGCTTTGTTCACTGAAGCCCACTTGAAAGAGTAGGGCTGTTATTCCTGAACAACATGAGTTGGGTCGAGTTTTCCAATATTCAACCAGCAATCAGAAAGGGAAAATACATTAAATCTGTTTGTAAAACCTTTATCTGTGTCCTTTGCAGCATTTCTGCCATAAGCACATTTAGTTATCTGAGGCAGAACTCGGAAGAAGTATCTCACATTCTCCTTTTGGTGGAACAATTGGATCCACAAAGCTCAAGGCACATGTGCAAAGCCCATGCTTGTAAATGGGAGAAATGGGAGGAACAGAGAGCTTTCAAATGAAAAGGCATTTTACTTTATAAATGGCCTTGTCCTTATTTATTTTTCAGGACGCTTTTTAAGTTTTTTTTCATGGTTCTGTGATCAAAATATGAGGGGAAAAAATAATCTACTGACCACAAATTTTATTTAGAAATATTTCAATATGAATACTTTGATTAATAGAAAAGCAGCAAAGTGAAAGTATGATTTTTAAATCATGAGACATAAAAGTAGTTCTAACAAAAATTTGTTCCAATTGTTTCAGCTTTTCTGGGCTCTCTGCTGCTACAAGAAGTGTAACAGAAGGTCACAGGGAAAGGGCCTGGTTTAGGGAGGGGGTGTTTATACATGTGCTGCTTTTGGCTGGGATAGAGGTAATTTTCTCCACAGTAGCTGGTATGGGGCTGTGTTTTGGAAACAATGGTGATAATACAGGGATGTTTTCCTTCCTGCTGGGCAGCACTCAGAGTGTCAAGGCCCTTTCTGTCTCTCACCCCATTAGACAGCAGAGCACAGGGGCTGCAGGGAGGACACAGACAGAAGAGCTGACCCCAGCTGACCCCGGGGATATCCCAGACCTGTGACATCTCACTCACTGCCAGGGCTGGGGGAGAAAGAGGGAAGGGGGGTGATGGTGTTTGTCTTCCCAGGTACCCCTCACATGAGGTGGAGCCCTGCTCTCCTGGGCTGGCTGAGCACCTGCCTGTGCCTGGGACATGGGCAATGAGCACCTTCTTCTGCTTTGCCTGCATGCATGGCTTTTGCTTTCCTATTAAATTGTCTTTATCCCAGCCCAGGAGTTTTCTCCTTCACCCTTCTCATTCTCTCCCCGTTCTGATGTGGAGGCAGGGAGGGAGCAGCTGTGTGGGCTCAGCTGCTGGCTGGGGTCAAACCACGACAGGACAGGTCCAGCCAGCATAGTTAACCAAGTCTAAATGTTATGAATATTAAAGGTCAATCTAGAGGGTTAGATTTCTGTTCTTAGCTTTGCCCACAAGTGCTGGATCTTTCCCATTTAATGTCCAGCCTTGCATTATCTCCTCTGAAGAAAATGTGAGTGGGGACATAGAAAGCAGTAAATTGAAAGGAGCAGTGTATTTTGACTCAAACAGCTATGAACAGAGAGGGAGCAGAAGGGGCACTGGAACCTGCCTCACACTCTGTGTGTCTCTGGAGACAGAAGAGGTCGGAGCTGAGGCAGCAGTGAGCACCCAGCAGCTCCAGCTGCACGGAGTGAGTGCTGGAAAACATCCCCATGGCAGAGCAGATGCCATCACCAGCCTGTGGGGAGCAGTGGAACCTGAGAGGAGCTGGCACAGCAGCTCAGCCCAGCTTCAGCAGAAAAGCTCTGTTTGGAGTCTGACTTCCCTCAGCCCTCTGGTTCAGGTGGCTCAAGGGCTCCTGGCCATTTCAGCAGCTCGGTGGCCCCCGTGTCCCCCCAGGATGGGAACCTGTCCCCACCCCTGGCAGACACCACCGAGACACCCCGGCTGCCGCAGCGGTGCCCTATTGATTCCTGCAGCCTCTCCTTCCCTCAGGAATTGACTGCACCACATCAAACTAAGAACAATCTGAGCATTTAATGGGGCTCCTTCAATACGATGAAGTTTGATTGCTTGAAGTTGAAGTTCATGATAATTATTTATGCTGACAGGGCCCTCACAGACAATAAAGCCTGGCCCTTTCCTGAAGGGCTCCGTCCCTTCATCAGGGAATTATTTTAATCCTGCTGTGCTTACCTGATATACTTCTCATTATTAAATATAAGAATAATGATCAGAGAACAAATTGTATTATATTTCCACCAAAAGTGGTATCAAAAGTCTTACTTTGGTTCTGTTCTCACCAAATAAAACCCACGTGCCTGACCAGTCCCAGCAGCTCACCTGCAGTTTGGAGGTTAACAGCAGAACTTCTGGCTCTCCTGGCTAGAGGATCAGGGCTCTCCCTGCTCATTTGCAGTTGCACAGGACTTATAAAATCAATTTGTGATAAAATTGTGATTTTTTATAATATCTAAGAGGTGTGCCCCAAGGATTGCCCATAATCACCACTCCGAGTTAATAAACAGGTTTATCTGTGAGCAGGTATTTTCATGAGTGACGCACAGGCTGAAAATAAATCTCTTGCAACTTCTTGAGTTCTCTTATTAAAAACCCTCACGGCTGGGTATAATGAAAACAGTCCTCAAGGTCTGTGTGTGTGTTTGCTGTCCTAACACCTAAGGATGTTTGTCAATGCACAAAACATCAGCAGGTTTTCATTTGTGGTGTGTAAACACATACACACACACACACATAAAAGTGAAAACAAGATGTGTTGTATTTATACACACATATAAAAATACACAGGTGTAAAGTAGCCCTCCACTTGCAGCTGCTATAAATGGAGCAGTGTAACTCCTCAGCCCTCAAAAAAAGTGAAAAGGCAAAAAAATAGAAGGCAATTTTCCAATTAAGGTTTTTATTTTATTTTTAACTTTCCTCTCCCCCTCAAACAACAGCTACATCCATCTTACTTTTCTCTAGAACATGACTGTCAAAATAGAACACATTTTGGGACAGGCTCAGAGGAATGCTACTTTTCTATGGCAGGGAGAAAAGCAATATGTGGCTTTCCCACCAGGAATGTAGCACTTACCTGGGCTGGGGAGTCCTCCTGTGGTGGAAAGGACATGGAGAGGGCTCTGACACAGACTCATAAAATGGTCCTTGTGGCTCCTCTGAGCAGCCAGCCCAGCATCCCTGCTGTGTCCATCCCCAGTGCAGGTTTCTCTCTTTATGAAGTTCTTGCATTAGAGCATTCAGATGCAGGAACAGCTGCCTTGCATTACACAGTGATTCTCCAGCCAAGGGACTGAGTAGAAAAATCAGTCTTTTTAGTCATCTAAATGTAAAAGTTATGTTACTGAAGGAAAGTCAGAAAACATGGAAATGAAGCTGTGTGGAGGCAGCAGAGGTTCCCTGTGGCAGCAGTGACACCCAGCCCAGTTCCCTGGCCACCCCTTCAGCTGGGCAGGGAAGGAGCAGCTGATCAAGGGAAAAGCACATTTGAGGAGTTCCCTTAGAATGGCCACGTTTATTTCTTGCTTTGGCTTTCATTTGCTCTTTGTCACATCTCAGTTCATCCCGTTCAGACTGTGTGTCAAAACAGATCCTGTCTCTGTGGATTGCTCTGAAACCTGATGACACCTTGGCTTGTTCAACAGCCCTGAGGGGCCAGGCAAAAGGAGCCTGGAGCTGCCCCCAGTACATGTCAGGCTTTGCATTTGGGGGATTTGGCTGCTGGGAGCAGGGGAGGGGTTTTTTGGCAGCATGGCTTGATGCAATGAAAGAAAAGGGCTTAAACCTGCTTCTCATTTGAAAAAAAAATAAAGGAAGGAGGCAGGGAGGGCAAGAAGGGAGCTGCTCTGTTTCTTTAAGGAGCAGTCTGTGTCAGCCCCTCTGCTGAGCAGCTCATGCCATTCACTGCCCTGCTCCGAGTTTCTCAATGACACTGAACTCCAAGTGACCCTCGCAGACAGTAATTGCTTTAGCACAGGTTTGGCAACAACAGCTAGAACCTCTCTAAAAATAAGCAAAGCTTAAAATAAATTTCAGCTCCGGAGACCTGCTCATTTGAGTACATCACCTGTATTTTCCTTGAGCACCACAGCTCTTGGCAGCAGAAAAAAATGACAGTTTTCAAGGGATTTCCAGTGCCTCCTGCTCCAGTGTCTAACCTGGCAGGGAGTCAGCCAGGAAAGACAGCAGGTGGCCTTTAAGGGATCCTCATGGGCTAGCTCTAGGCCAGCATCCCTGCTCATTTACCCCCTTTTTAAAGGTGGGATTTAGAGAAAACCAAATTTAATTGCAGTGTTTGGGATAAATGTCTTTCCTTGCTTTGTAGCTGTAACATAGTTAATTCAAAATGACAAAAATTTAAAATTTAAAACCTGGCAATAAATAGCATCTAAAAGCCATTCATCAAAAATGCATTTACTCACCCTTATGTTGGGAGAATGAAACAACTCTGTGCCCCCCACAGGAAAAGGAGAAATTTCAGCTGCAAATGTAGGCATTGTTTGTTCTCAAAAAGGTGCCCATAGGACATACACAGAGCAGAGGCATGTCTGCAATTCCAGACTTCAGAGTATTTCCAGTTATAACAAAACACCTGCAAATTAGCCCTGATCCTGCAGAAGTTTAAAGTGGTGTATTTACCTTGCTGCTACACTGAATCTGGGGTGCAAATTTTCAGTAAATTCAATAGAAAATAACCCTTCCTTCAATAGGGAAGAATAAAGTGTTTCACCTCAAGAGAATGCAGTTTCCTTTCTCTAGCTCACACAGTGGTGGCATACACAGGTTGGATTTTGATTTGATGAGTAATGAAGAAGAGAACCAAATTATTTTTCCCTGGCTCTTTTTAAAGGCATTTATCTCAGTTTTTCAGGCTGACTTTCTGCAGGCAGCTGTCTCACAATATGAACTACTGAAAGTTAGAATATTCCTGTCCACTGGGCATAGCCTCCCCTTGTTTGTGGTTTAGTGGATGGTGTGTTAGGAAAAGGCTGCCAGGACACTGGAGGAGAACCACAAACATGGAATTGTACACAGCAGTCAGTGAGTAATCCAGGCTCCTGTGTTTTATCCTCTTAGGAAGACTTCAAGTATTTCGAGAAAAGAAGTTGCATCAAGTTTCAATCTCCTATAGCAAAAATATAGAAAATAAGTGTTTCAGACTTCAAATACCAGTGGGTTCCAGGATGTGTTATGTGAGTCAAGAGGAGACATCATTTCCCTGAATACAATTGTAAACTGGCTTCTTTTTCTTTTCCCTCCCCCTCACCAATAAAAGCCAGGGTCAGATCCCAAATGTAAACCAAAATACTCACCTGACAGCAAATATTCAGACATTACAGGAAATTTTAAAGCAGCACTTTCTTCCATGACAAATGAAAGATCTGAATTTTGAAAAACATATATATGGAGTCGACATCCTTCGCTTGTTTCCTGATTAAATAAACTTCTGCTCTATCATCACTGATGAGGTCAGTTTGGTCCAACAGTTTTGGATGAGACACTGAAGTGGACTTGCTGCTGGCTTTTTATTAAATGCCTTCATTTTAGAAAAAAATTGTCTATATCAGCTTGCTAAATAACAAAACTTGTGAAATTGCTTATTTTAGTCATCATTTGGATAAGCAGTAATTATGCCTGTAATAGTAAAATGAGATTTTAATGCTGATTAATGAAACTGGTAAATTGTCAAGACTGCTAGTCACAGTTATCAGTCTCTGGAGACTGTGGCCTAAAACAGTTGTCATGTGTAATATGGCTTCTTTTGTAGGACCAGATGTGAAACATATGGTGACCTATTACAATAGGGATGAGCTGTAAGTCCATGAAGGCTGAATTATATTGGACAAACTACCCAAATGAAAAAATAATGTCCAGTGATCATTATAGGATCATAGCAACTTTCTAGAGGGTGAGGGATGATGAAGGACTTGGGAAACTGCCTAGCTCATGTAATCATTCCTGTAATTCTGGTATTCTTTCATGTTTATTTGTATCCTGGAGGAAAGCTGTGCTGCTGTGCATGCACACACACTGTAGAACATATTGCTACTGCTTGTTCTCTTTCCTGCCCACTTCAGGAACCCATTCCCACTGCTGGAGGGACATCCTGTGGGGTGATGGGTGCTGGCAGGGGGGACCTGTGGAGTTCCCCAGCAGCAGCAATCCTCAGAAGTGCTGGGTGATAGGAAGGACACTGGGCTAGCCAGAGCACAAAGCAGTAGGCAGGAAAATGAAAACTAACGGAATGAAACTCACTGCCCTCATATGAAGAGACAATTTTAGTGTGTTGGGCTCATTTTACCTCCTTTTGGCCACTGGGGCAGGGTCCTAGCAGTAAAGCAGTGAATGGCTGCACTGAGCTCAGGAGGGCCATCCTGAGATCACTTCTGTCCCCTGGTAGGAGGAAAAAGGTAAACTTCTCTAAACAACCATATTTCCCCTTACCCATTAACTTGATTGCTATAAAAAACTGTGCTTAGTCTTCAGTACAGTGGCAGGTACAACCCAGAGCAAAATATAATGGACTGCTTTTCAGTTTTGCTACTGCCACTTTGTATTACTCCTCATATGATTCTATCATTTTATGAACAGCTTAACCTATTTACTCATGTGTAAATGGACAGTCGTTGAAGATTAGAGAGGCTTCATTTGCCATGAAGAGCTGCTATCTTTTCTCAAAGGGAGAAGAACCAGCTGACCTGGGTGGGGGGTCAGGTACACCACACTGCAGATGTGCATCAAATCACCAGCACGGTGTCAGCCTACGTGTGGAGCAACAAATACTCCACAGCACAGATACAAACTGACTTTTAGAGGCCAGGGAAGTTTACACAGCTATTTCAGTGACTAAACACACAAGTCAATATGCAGGATGATCCAGATGATTCATAGGCACATGCACAGTGCTTCACAGTCATTTCTAAAATCAGTGCTGTGATTGCTGAGGGTCAAACTTACTTCAGGCAAGATGCTCTTGTTTGAATGTATGCTTGGAGGAGGCAGTAAACTTTGTGCTACCTACTAGACACACTTCCAGTATTTCTTCCATTGCCCTATTCTTGGCTTTAGGATTGTTCTGTCCAAAAGAAGTGTTCTTCTTACAACTTCTCAGGTCTCACTGTTTTGTACGTGGTTTCACAGCAGCCAGCCCTGCATCCCCAACACACAAGGGCAGCATCACCAACTTCACAAAATCAGATCCCCAGAAATGCCAAAACCTTGTCCTACAATTCTGTAACCATGCAAGGCTGATTTACTGCAGCAAAACCTGTCTTCAAATTGTCTGGCAACAGAAACTAAGGTATTTTTATTATATGGCCAAGCTTTCTGTGACAAATAGTGCTACCACAGCTTAATTGGCATTTATACAAATATTCAGGTCTGTAAATGATCCTAGTGGAAGCCAGACCTACAGCTGGGGTTGTCTGCATACAGTTACTGCACTCTGGATGGATAATTTGTTCCTTGGAAAAGTCTGTTTTCATAGTAACGTGGTTACAAAGCAGCCTCTCAAGTACCACTGTGTCGGGAAAGCACATCACAGGCAGAAGGTAATGACTGCTGACACCAGACCAGCTTTCCTCTTGTTCCATATAAAAGCCAGCAAACTCTAAATCATCAGTGCAACCATGCCGTGTACCTGCCCCCATTGTTCAGGCTTGGCTTTAAGCTGGGAACAAAATCTATCAAAATGCAGTTTCAGAAAAAAATTTACTGTGTGACATGCACAAGTCCAACTGGCTGGTCTGAAAAAAGGAAACTGGGATTTTCAACAAAGAGCATTTCCTACTAAGGAATAGTGCCTTGGGAACTACTTCACACACACAGAAAAAAACCCCTCCAACACTCCACCTCTCCTTTCCAAACAAAAGAAAAACCTGGGGTGGGATGGTCTTGGAATTGTTCCTGCCCTGGCATTTTGGTGCACAACCTTAAGAAGGAAGATTATGGTAAACAAGTCATAAAATACTGTTTGTCTAACATTTGCCAAAACTACAGCCTGTGTATTTTAGCCTGGAAATCCAGTTTATCTCTCAAATGCCTTTTCTGTTATCTATTGGTTACCATTGGTTCAAATCATAGTTTTAATGTGAAATTTTTTGTTAAGCTTTTAAATTATTTTGTTTCTCCAAATTAGGATTAGAAAGATGGTTCACTCTCACTGAATGATCTTTCTAAAAAAAAAGTTGGGAGGAACAGAAGAGCAGCAAAAAGGCAGATCAGAAAATAAGGATTCCATCCTTAGTTTGGCTATGGACCACTGGTGTAACTGTGGCTAATCAACTTGATTTTCCTCCCACAGCTGCTCTAACAGTAAAAATAGCACAGTTACTGGCTTTTTGCTTTCCCTGATTCTTGTTTGACTTGGGCTTCACACTAAAGGGACTCTGTGACCATGTTTGACAAGGAGCACCAAGTCAGGAAAGTCTTTGTGTTCCTGGGGTGTAGCTGAGAGCTCAGGCTTTTACTCACATAGCTGACAGTTTGCTGTAGGGCATTATACTAAGAGGAGTAAATTTTATCTCTGACTATCCACTGTGGTAAAGTCTGACTGGTACCTACAGCAGCCCCAGAGAAATCTTAGAACAGATAAGATTTTTTTTTATAAGACATGCCAAAAAACCAGAATTTTTAAAGGTGCTTCCAGATACAAGTGGTGGGATGTTTAAGAGTAACATCTTACTGGCAACCTAAATGTATCTGAAAGTCTGGCCTCAATTTGATAACAGAAACACAAGTCACAAACAAAAATAAACCACCTGAATTTCATTTTAAACTGATACAGCTCTTGGATTTTGAAGTTTTATATCAAATATAATTGATTAAGAGTAAGTCTATGTATTCTGTAGTTTCAACTCTGCAGAAAATTCAATAGCACTTTGTGCAAGAAGTTGTTCTGTTGATTAGGAGACCTTAATCAATACAATTTAGCTCCTCTTAGGAACTGCCCTTCTCCCAGCCAGAGTTGGGCTTGAGCCTTGTAGTGTCAATATGATGCTCAAACATGCTGCCTCCAAAATTCTCTAAATACCCCCCAACACAAATCCAGTAACAATGTGGTGTTACTGACAGAGCTGCAGCTTGTATCTCACAATAATGCAGCAAATATTCAGATAATAATAAATAATAATAATAAATAAATAATGCAGATTTTGTACCTGCTTCAGACCTCTTAAAGAACCTATGATAGTGCTCATTAAAAAGTTTACATTCTTACTCCAACTGCAGAAATTGCTCACCAGAAAATATTTTGCTGCAGTCCTTACACAACAGTGAATGTTGGAAATGCTTGAGCACAGCATGCAAAACCCCTTACATCTGTGGTGGTGCTCCTTCAGTAACTGAGGGCCCTTGGCAACAGACTGACACCTCTGAGCCACATCAATAGTAATGCTAATAAAAAAATACATCTTAATGCATTTGAGGAAGACAAAGTCTTTTATTTTATACTTTTAAGTTTGTGCTTTCTAGTCTAATTTTTTAATATGTTGCCATTTATCTAAACTCCTTGGACTTATGCAGTCCCAACTCCTCAGTTCATGGATCTGACCAGTCCTGTTGCACCACTGACATCTCCCCAAAGAAGTACTACCCACTGTTTGAGGAGATGAATGTGGGCTGTTTGCTCAGTTATCCTAAACTCAGGTACAGGCTTTTGTCACACCCCCTTTCATGAATGTAAACCTTCACAAAATAAGTGACTGAACTGTGTAGTAGGAATTACAGAGAAATGTTGCCCAGAAGAAATGAAGGACTCCTCTTATTCTATTCCATAATCAACGAAAAGTAAATTGAGCCTGAGGAAAACAAGAGGTAAAACAAAATGAGATGTATCCTTATAGCCACATCCTGATAGAATCATTACAGCACTGGCTGGCTCCTGCCAGGGGTGGAGGGACAGAAAGTGATAACTAGATGGGGAAGAAACAAATCAATATGGATCACTGAAAACCGATTTAGAGCACTAAGCTCACTCAGACTTCTCTTGCATTTTCTCTTGATTAGGCTGGCAGAAAGTGAAGATGAAAATATTAAAACCTGACTTTAGTCTTCCATGCTGCACTTAGGCTGCACTCTTGTGTTAGAGTCCCTTTCCTTGCATTTCTGCAGATCAGGAAGAGCTCTGACAGCTGGAACCTGCCCACAGGGGTGCACAGGGTGTCCTCGGGCAGCTGACATCCTTGTCCAAGCCTGATCATAACATGGTTTTATTTGAGTAGCTCAAGTAAATTAGCTGATGATAGTGCTCAACAGCCTGGTTATAGCAAATGAGCAATCTGCAAGGAAGTTAGGATTAGTATAAAGGAAAGAAAATACACTTAATTTTACAATGCATTTCTCTTTCCATTAAGAAGCTATGACGTTAGGCAGAGAAAAATCAGAATCCCTACCTGCCTATAACTGCTAGAGAATATTAAGTTGAAAAAAAGAAGGGGCAGGGGGGAGGGAGAGAAGGGGTGAAAAAAAAATTCCAGAAATGTAATTTGAACACTTGTGGTCAAAAAGCAAGGTCTGAAAGAAGGCCCTAGGGTCAATATAACAGAACGGAAGGACTACAGAATTTGGAACTTTCCCTGGGACTTAAATTACAGATAGTTTCCAAGAGTTTCCTTAATAAAATTTGTCTAAGGAGAAAATATTGGTGTCAGTGAGGGGAAAAACTCTGATTCAGGGAAAATGGAAAAGAGAAAGGCAGCTTCAACCAGGAGTCAGTCATCAATCTATCGCTTAGACAGAGTCTTGGCAAAACCCATTCTCCTGGTAGAACTTGCCTGGAGTAGAGCAGATTGATTTGACAGTCTCTTAGCCTAATAAATGCTTGACCCCAAGGTCTGCTGCCTTCACTAAATTCACTATGCAGAGAGAATTGGGAACCAATCACCTCTGGGGAACATCCTGTTCCACAGCCCTCCCCTGCTGAAGGCCTTGACTGCTCTCAGCCTTATCCAGATGACGAGATGGAAGCTGCTCTCACAAGAAGAAAGGTTAATCGACTACACTGCTCTTAATCAATCACCTGGAAACATTCTGCACTTACAATAGGCAGGTCCCTCTTCCTGCCAAGAGCTTCTTGCATCTTAACCAAGGACCATCTCCTCCAGCTTGAAGGATGAGTAACAGAAAGAAACACAATCCAGAGAGATGCCAGGTGTCTGATCTGGAGCCAGCTGAAGTCAATAGAAAGACTCCTGGTGAGTACAATGGGCTTGGACCAGACCCCAAAGAAAGACTTATTACCCAAGGTTTATTCTGCATACATGTATCAAGCTACTTTTAGTAGTTCAAGATCCTTGAAAAGAAGCAGTTCATCACACACTTTTGCCTCCCTGTGAAATCAAATTTCTACAAACCATACTGTGTCCCAGTTACCCTGATTGTCAGATATGGCTTATATCCAGCAAAGGAAAATTACCTGCCTCTGACAGCACAGACAGACACCTATACATTTCAAAATCTCTAAGGAGCACAGAAAGAAGAAAAGCCAAACTGCTAATATTTTCCTGGCCTTTTTGTAATTGCTGCTAGCCAAAATGAGAACTTCCTCAGAAGAGGAAAATCAGAACAATTCCTGAAAGAGGGAAAACTGAAGGAGTAAAAGTTAAAATACCCTGGCACAGAGAACAAGCTCAGTGCTGAACCACCAGCAAGGTGAAGCTGACAGAGCCTGAGAGGAAAAAAAACCAGGAGAAAACCCAGGGTTAGAAAGTACCCCTGAAGACTTCTGCAAATTAACAGCTGCATTTAGCACCAGTATCAACTGATGACAAAGAAGTGACTGTCCTTGATGCATCTAAATGGAAGGAGAAAGTCTTATCCTCTTGTTACAAATCCAGGCTCTTGTATCCCAGTAGAGAACCCCTTAGTAACACACCTGCTGCACCACACAGCCAAAAAAGCCACATGGCAAAGAGCTGAAACCAAGACTCACACCTCTAGGACATCTCTGGCTACAGGTACCAGTTTAGGGGTTATCACAGAGGCTGCTACAGATTTGCTCCTTCATGGCACTGCTCCTGGTCTGTTCTCACTACCAGTCTTACCCAAGGCACATTCCTGGATGAACTTCCCCTGCCATCCACTCATTTTGCTGCCAGAAGTCTGCTCAAATCCTGGAACAAAGCTGTTGGCTTGGAATTTTTGCTTTTGGAATAACTTAGTTTTTATTAAGAGGCAGAGACATGACAGACTGATGCCATGGACTATACCTGCTGTCACTGATGAAGAAGTGCCAGGCTCTCCAGAAGGCTGGAGAGCAACACAGATACACAGTGGCTGTTCTCTGCTCATCTGAAAGTTCATGGCACTACAGAGCATCTGAGCCTATGGGTATTTCCTCCTTATGCAGTGACAACAGGCAAGAGCCCAGTGAAACAGAATAATCTAAGGTGTGCTACATACATGATTTCTATGTGCTCCAAGAATTGCTTTTCTCCAAGGACAGCCATCTCAAAAGTTCTTTGCCAGTAGACAGCTGTGGTTGTCAAAACCAATTTCCTCATCTTCTCACTGCTAGTTGAAAAAAGCCCACAAGACAGATCCTGCATCTACATCCAAAAGTAAGGACTAATATTTGGTGACCTTTCTTTCTTTGGCTCCACTGATAAAATAACCAGCACTGCAAGCTACCCTGGCACAATATCATTAAGGAGTGAAGGTATCTATCTATTTCATAAGGAAACCTGACAAGAAATTCCACATGCAGAACAAGAACTAGAATTAAGAGATACAGCAGTTTCTTCCCAAAAAACTTTGGTATGGCAGCTTTATAAATCTGAAGATTTAGGCCAACTATGCACGTTGCATCAAAATACATGACCCTCTAAGCTGTACTCTGCTGTAAGATTGGATTTTTTTTTGTCTATAACCTTTGTATCAAAATAATGTCAAAACTTAACATCCAGTTCAGATAAATGTGGATGCTCTGTCTGTCTCCAGGTATTGTTGATATTATTGCAGATGCAGATTCATGAAAACTGTGCCTTATTTTCTCATGTTTGAAACCAGATTTTTACAGCCATAACTCCTGTTTTGGAGCAAGACTCTGTTATTATCTATATAACTGTATGCAGCAACACCTGCAGTGCCTGCAGTATTTGTGATTCCATTGGCATACACACTCCCCTGCCAGAGGTGGATCCTGCTGTAGCCACAAAACTGACAAGAGATCACATACAAAGTGATGCATTTCACCTATTGACTATTCATTTTTTAACCCAGAGTGGATGAGCATAAGACACCTGCAGCTCAGGGCTGATGACCAAGTGAAAAAAAGGTTACTGCCTGACCAGTTCTTCCTCGTGTCAGTTGGAATAGTGTCCTACAAGGCTTAACAGCACAAACTTGATCAGCACCTAAAGACAAAATCCCTTGTGTCTAAGAGGAATGGAGAGATGGGTGGCAGAGAAACAGCAGGGACACTCTGAGTGCTCTTTTGACCCAACTGACACCTGATGAATGGTCCACAGTATGAATTTACTGAGATACAGAAAACTTCTTATTTACCCTTATCATCACTCCCCAAAATTGTTCATGCCACAAAAACCCACAAAATTCCCTTGAGCCACATATTTAAAAATCTTGCAATTTTATTTGCATATAAAGGCCGCTAGATATAATATCACAATAAATTTAAAGAAACAACTGCTTTTCTAAATTCCATTAACAAGGTAACATAAAACAGAACAAAGCTCAATAGCATTTACAGTGGTGGAACAGAAATAACTATCTTCAACAATATTTTGAGAGATTGCATTTACACACAGTGCAAAATAAGAAAAAGGAAATAAAAAAGACAAGAAGAATATTTAAATATAAAGGACAACTAAGCCTTATTTTATTTAGGCTTGATTGTATCCATTTGACTCTATACATGCCTGAACTACAACAAAGATTTAACTCGGGCTCTTGAAGGCCTTGAGCACTTGGAAAAATGTGTCACATCCTTCATAATTTAGATGTGCTGTACAGCATAATTTTGCAGATGCTATACTGGCAATATTAAATCCTAGTTTAGTTATAATGCACAAAAAATACATATATATATAAATTCATATTTAAAAGGAGTCCGCATTTACAATTTTTTTTTTTTTACTGCATGAAATACCTGCTCTTTGCAGCTTTCACCCCCAGTCTTTTAAAGCTAAAATAACTTAAAAAAAGAAACAACAGAAGGTAGATATCACATACAGGCTGTGCCTATCTAGATCAGTCTTTATAAAGCAGGTAGAGACAAACAACTGAGAAGTCTATTCTCCCCTTGCTGCATTCTACCAAGAACAGAAACAAGTTTAAGTACATGCACACATGTCAAGAGGTAAATGGACCCCAAACATCGTGCTGCTAAAAAAATTGATATAAATGGAGATAAGAAGTTAACATTTAAACTTAGGGAAAAAGAAGAGACTTAACAAAACCCCGACAATAACATAAGTTGTGCAAATTTGGGTGTATTTAAATGCTGCTTATTTTTTAGCTTATAATATAATATTAAAATAAGGTCTCTCACTTATTAAAAGAAAGCTTGGCTGTCCTTTTGAGAATACTATAACAATTTACAATGGCAAATTTATTGAAAAACAAAATTCATTTTACAAATTCACAATGCTTTATCAATTTAAAATGAACGCTGCATTTCCAAAAAGCACAACCTCTAACTTTTCTTCTTGTTTCTTCTGCACCAGCAATTTACAAATAAAAAGAACAAAAAATCCCCAAACCCCACCCCAAAACAAAAAACCCCAGCTCCCCCAAAATCCCCCCAGCCCCTATTTTGAAATAAACACATAACTGAATGTAAGTTTTGTAACTAGAAAATGGCAGTTTGTGGACGTTGGCCAGCAGTGCCTCAGGACCCCGGCGGGGTGGGGAGGTCGAAGATGATGGGAGGGTTGGTGGGCTGGAAGCTCACGGTACACGTGGAGGCGTTGATGTAGGTGGTGTAGCCATCGGTCATGATGCCATAGCCTGAGGGGACAACGGGGACACTCACTGCCAGGGACACACAGAGCACCCCAGTGCTGCTGGGGGCCCCTGCTTGCCACCAAAACCAAACCAACCCCTTCGGATGGCACCAAAACCAAACCAACCCCTGCGGATGGCACCAAAACCAAACCAACCCCTTCGGATGGCACCAGCCCCTTCTGCCCCCCTGCCACGAGGGCTCAACTGAAAACACCAGTGTACGTGTGTGGGACAAGAACAGGGTGCTTTTGGTTGATCTCTGAACTTTTGGTTGATCTATGAACTTTTGGTTCATCTATGAACTTTTTTCGCCTCTGGAAAATCCTCTGTTGCAGCTGGTGGGGCAGCAACACAAACCACACATGTTCTTTTTCTAATTACTTAATTAGCGAGCTATAGTTTGCATGCCTGTCATGTCTGTCAGAAGAAAAAGACCATCCAGAAGCAAAATATTTAGAAGTAACTTTGGTTTAGCCTAAACACCCCCTCTCCAACAAATGACCTGAACTCTGTCATCTCTCCTGTGCTAGCCCTTACCCCTCAGTTCCTCATCCTAGCACTGCCAAGCTGGTGCTCACACTGGCTTCTGAGACCTGAGGAACTCATCAGCAGGTTAAAAACACACATACACATACTATGTCTGTGTATAGTACACATACTATATGTACTATGTACTATAGTACACATACTATATGTACTATGTACTATAGTACACATACTCAGGCTGGCCAGGGAAGCTGTGCTTGCCTCATCCCTGAGTGCTCAAAGCCAGGCTGAACAGGGCTCAGAGCAACCTGGTCTAGTGGAAAACATCCCTGCCCATGGCAGAGGGCTTGGAATGAGATGATCCTTAAAGACCCTTCCAATCCAAACCATTCTATGACTCCATTATTTAATTTATATATATATATATATATAAACAATTTTATAAAAGTGTGTGTGTTTTAAGCTGACATCCACAAAAAGCTAACAAAGAAGCTTGAAAACGTCTAGGAAGTATTTGGCCCAAATGTACTTAAAAAGAAATAATTGAAAAAAACCCCAGAGTTTCATGGAGGAAGAAAGCTTCCCATTGCAAACCCTCAGAGGAAAAATGTTTTTCTTTCAAACCATTATGATACAGTACAGATCACTGCTGTCTGGAAGCTAAGATAAATACAGCTACCCACAGTGCCTATCAGAAAGAATAATCACTTCAGAATTGCTGCACTGTCCACCTCTATTACTTTATTTATTTAGACTGGCAATTTTGATTTAGATCATCTCATGGTGGGAAAAACCTTATTTGTGGTTGTTTTGTTTATCAACCAGGGGAAAAAACCTGCATCACCAAAATGTGTGTACAGCCTCCCTTGGTTCATGGGAATGTGGTGCATGTTCATCTCAGCTGGAGTTGGATAAAAATTAACTGCACCATAAGATAATGCTCTTAACACTTTGCTATTTCTTCCTGTACTGAAACAAGCCATTCCTCTCTCTTCTGTGTAAGTAGTAGAAATTATTTTAATTTTTTGTTGGTATTCTTACAAGAACTTATTTGAATGTTCACTGTTAATGTGTGCTGCCACTTTTCCTTGGAGATTTAAATGTAGGGTGCTGCACATGGTTCCCTGGTGCTTCCTCATAATAATGGTCTTGTACATTTAGACACTCTCCTCTCCCACCCTTAGCACCACTACAAGCACAAGTTTCACAACTCTATGTGCCTACAAAGGCTGTAGACAATTTATGCATTTTAGTTGGAAGTCTTGCTATAATAAGTTATTTTTAATATGCAAGGACTGATATTTGTACAAAACATCCAGTCTTTTCCTGGTGCCTGATTTATTTATGCCTCTGTGCAGAAGGTCATGTCAGTATTCCCAATATAAACTCTTTATTTACAGATGCCAAGCATGGAAATCATTGTATGAAGTCACAAGGGCTTCAGAAAAACCAACACCACTAGCAGAGAAAGCTGTCCTTTTTTTATTTTTCTTTTATGAAGTCCTTGAAATATGTAGGCCTATGGAGAACCTGGTTAGAGACAATAGAGAAGCCTCCAGGGGGGAGAATATAAAACATTTAATGTGTAATTTTGAGTTCTAGGGTCATGAAGTCTTACACTCTCTCTCAGGCAGAACTCCTAGTGTTTGTCTCTCAGCCACATGAAAGCTACAAAACTGTATTAAATATTTAAGTATCTCCAGAATGTATTTAATCTCTCAGTCTCTTCCACTGCCACAAACTGAGCTCATTGTTTCTGAAGCTTCACACTCTGCCTGTCCTGGCACTGACAGAGGGGGAATATCTCTTCTAAAGCATGAACTCCTGGAGGGTAACACAGAGAGCACAGACAGCATCACAGGGCGCTGTCAGAAATGTGTGCACAGGGAGTTCTGGCTCCTCCTGATGCCTGACTTGAGCTGCCCTCCTTTCTGCTCCTCCTTATACCCTGAGGGAGGTGAGCAGAGGCAGCAAGTTCTCTTCACATTTTCTCTTTTTCTCTAGCATCTTTCTTAGCTCCGGTACTTGGAGTAATGGGGATAATTTTCATTTTGGCTTGCAAGTGTGGGGAATCTCATCTGTTTCTCTAACCAAGTTTGTCAAAATTTGAATTGCTTTCAAATAACCTGTACAGAACAACCTTTGCACAGTGAAAGATGTAGGTGGCTAAATGTAGCACACATTCCTGAAACAGTCTGTTTTAATTCTGGAATAAATTTACAAAGTGCCACGCATGCAATCACTTCCCTGAACTCCCTCCCTACTTTAATCCAATATGCCATTATCCACTGCAATACACCATCAAAATGTGCTTCTTGAAATCTGGGAGGAAGCAGGGAATAGCACTGCTCCTTACCTTCATGAATGCCACCAAAGACATGGAGCTTGGGCCTTACTCGCCTCTGCACTGTATTCAGCAGCTCCACACAACCCACTCTCTGCAGCTCCTTTGGAACCCAGTCTCGAAAACCTGAAGGCAAAATGCAATCAATACTATTAATTTTCCCTATTCAGGTAAGGTTTCATGCAGTCTTTCAGGAAGTCATAATTCACACAGGGTTTATTACATTATCTCTAGTCATAACCTCTCCATTAAAGCACACAATGGCTTTTAAGAAATGTTTCACAGTCACTTTGTCTTCCTTAAGATTTCCTCCCTCCATCTACATTAATATTTTTCTGGATGTGATTTGTTTTTTTAAACTATAGGTTTAAACTCGTCTTCCACCTTGAAACCCTGGGACTTTTATTCCTGGCACTGCTGCAGATTTTCCTTCCCTTTCCCCTGGCTCTTACAGCAGTCAGCTTCCCAAGCCAGCTCTGCAGTTCCTCCAGACACGAAACAGCTCAGGAAGATGAGCTGAGCTACGACTCAGTACAGCTGCCACCCCAAAGATTTAAAATACAGACTCCCACAGCTTCCAGAGGACTGTGGTGTGCAAGCATCAGGTCACTTCTGAGCCCCCCTCACCAAAAATTGCAAAAGAGCTTCCAACAAGCCAGTGCTAACTGACCACATTGCTACTTGGTCTTATGGATACACAGAAAAATGTACAAAACCTGACATCAGCCCCTACAGGAGCTGCTGCCTGAAGGAAAAGGATCAGCAGGGCAAGGTGATTGAGAAGCAATAAAAGGGAAATTGGGAGCCACATCCAGCTGCAGCACCATTCTACTGACTTTAGCATAACTACAGCCTGTGCCAAGTTAATCCCAGTTAGTAAAAACATGCTGGGAAATGAACTTGGATAAATTTTAGAGTGACCAAAGAGTCCAGTTATAGGTTTACCTCCCTTAATATTTACTTAATATTAATAAGTAAACATTTATTTAAAACGCAGTATTTTGTCAATATTATCACGCAGGCTGAGACCTAGAGCCCCTCATTTTAGGCACAGTACTGACACCAAATCTGTGTCTGTAGTTAAGATACAGTGCCAACCTTTTGAAATTGAACTTCATTATCTCCTTCAAACACAGAATTTAAGCACGCTTATTCAATTACAGCCCTCATTAGTGTCTGCAGTGTCACAGTATTTCTGTATGAACCCAATTCAGAGCAGATGGATGAACAACCCATTTAAAACAGCACCCATGAAACATCATAAACACACTTGCAGTAGTTTTTTTGCTTCTTTGGGAAAATTAAGTGATTAAGAGAGTGCAGTTCAGGGCCCTGGTTTGCAATATCTGTGGCTCTGCGAGTCCGCATTTACAATTCACTGCCTTAACAGAGCAGCACGCTGGGAGCTCCAGGAAGGTTAAAGGGAATTTGCTGATCAGCTTACAACATTCTCTAAGTAGTATTAAAAAACTAACCAGAATATAAAAGGAGCAGTAAGTACATTGGTCAAAAACTTTCTGGACTTTTTTTTTTCCTTAGCTTGGCTTAGATTGCTGACTCTTAACTTAATTGTGGTAAAAAACATAAGCATGCATTAATTCCTGACTCCATGGTCACCAAGAAGCTCTAAAAGAAAAATGAGCCAGCCTGGAAGCACTTAAAATTCTGGTTTATAACAGCATCATGCAATTCTAAGAAGATTTTACATATTCACTACCATAAATGTAATAAGTGACTGTGATTTAGTCACTTCCTGTGATTGTGTGATCTGACCCCTCAGATTGTAGGAGCTTACTAAAACCCTGACAAAAATCACTCCTCTCACAGTAAGGGCAGCGAAGAGACTGCCACACTTCCTCATCCTGGTAAGTCATATTTATAAAAGGCTCAGTTGTTGTAAACCCAAATGAGATACTTAAAATACAGTCCCAGACTTCTTGCCTGTGTCCTGAAGAAAAGCAGTAAATAATAATACATGATGCTGCCTTGTGGGGCACAGGATGGAGAGAAAGGATAGCAGGACTTCCCAAATGGTTTTAGTGTGGGCTTCAATGACTTCAGATGTGCCAAAACTGAGTACTGCTGTCTCTGCTGAGTGAGTGTCCTGAGACCATCAGAACTTAGTTTAGATATTAAGAGTTAAAACAGAGATAGGGAACAACTCATACTGCCAAGACAAGCAAAATTCAACTAAATGAGAAATTTTAGCTACCTAATGAGGAAACAAATTATGCATTCATAGACTGGTGCTCACCTGTCATTAGATCAAGTTAGGAACAATTATCTAAGAACATAATTTTATACCTTCACTAATTTTTTATAAGCCAATTAATACCTTTAAAATGGTTCTTACATATTCTAGGTTTACAAGGACATTATCAAGGAGAATATGTGACTACATAGTTCCAAACTCCTGACTGCTACTCTCAAACCTTAAAATAACACGACACTGTAGTGAGAAAAGGTTTCAAAAGTTTCAGTCAATCTCTAAAAAGTCATATGGGATTGGAAACTGGTTGTCAGATGAATACTATTCTTAAATAAAATGTCAAACTATAATGGTTATGGAGTCAGATATTTGATCTTCCCTAGCCTGAATTTAATAAAAAATCAAGGTTTTTTTTATGGAAACTCAACAGATCAGCTAAGCCTAATCATCATTTTCCACTTCTTTCAGAAAGGTTTTTAATCCATAGTTTTTAGTTTGGGTGCAATTACAGTATATCTTACAGCATTATCAACTTTGCTTATCTTGAAAGTAAAATTCTCATGCAAAGAATCACACAGAACTTTTGTTTCACTTACCAAGGGGAGGTCCATGTGTCATTAGTATATCAATTCCCTCAGGAATAAGGTTCCACTTGTCTAGCAAAGACTGACCTCTGGGTAGATTAAAGCCCCATCCATTAAACCATGGTGTCCTTTGGGGAAAATAAGACAAACTGCATCAGTGTAAAATAAAAATCTCTTCCCTTCTCCAATTTTTTTCTGAATTAAAATGATTTCTGTGCTTCAGAGATTACCTGCAGACAGCCTTTTTGAAGGGGATGCCTCTAACACACACTGATTCAGATACATACATATGTTGAAATATATATTTGAATTTAGATTAATGCCTGATGTTATTTTGTACTTCAAGAGCATTCAGCCCTGGGGGCATTTACTCACAAGAGAGAAAGGAAAAAATACTAAAACAACAAAGTCTTAATCTCAGGCTTTTTATCAAAGTTTAGTAATGTTCACACATAAGAACTCCTTCCTATGCTAACTACCAAAACAACCCAAACATTTTCTGGAGGCAAAAATCAACTTCTCCCAGCACAGGGCAGCAGTACCAGTTCAACAAGAGGCTCGATGTGGCAGCACCACCTGTGCCACAGCATTCCACTGAGCTCAAACTTGCTCCTTCTAGCATTTTCAATACTAGAACACGGTCACCCAACTGGGTTTTGAACTGCTGAGCCTCCTAGAGATCTCCATCACACAATGTTTAGCCTCACGGCAACTTTTTAAAGAGATTTATTATTTAAAATACATTTAGTATTTCTCAAGGAAAACTGATACCCTCAGTGTTCTCCAGCATAGCACAGAGTTGTTCTGAGACACTGCTTTATCCACCAACCCAAGCATGTAGCAATGACAAGTACATTTTCTAGGAGTACTTTTTTAACATATAACTTTTTAAACACATAATATATAATTTTGATACAGGGATATCATAATAAAGGATTTCCCTATCAAATAAGTATATAAAATTGCTCTGATGAAATACAGGAATATTCTGATTTCTTACCAATAACCTTTTATACAGCCCTTAGTATTGTACTAATTTTAAGAGTTTGCATCCATGTGTGTGTTTCCTAGAGCTCAAACAGTTTTAGACTTTGTTTTCTAGGTAGGATACTCCTGTCCTAGCCCCAGTCATATTTCTGAAACTTCAAGCTACTCCTGAAGTCTTCTGTGTGCTGCAGTTCTGAAAACAGAAAACAAAAACTGGGGGCAAAAAACAACCACAAACCAACCTTGAAAACACCCATACCTGTTAAAAGCAGAGATCATTAGAGTCCTGATGTAATTTCATCATGTAATCTGTCTCCTCTACGCACTAAATTATTCATTTTTCCAGCCCCAAATATGCATCCAAGTGGGAACATCTGCTGAGATTACATCTCTAATTTTTATTTTTTTGTAATTAAAGCATTTTGTTTTCCTGAGATAATAATTTGACCAATGAGGATCGTGCCCAGTTCTGTGGATAATCTGCATTCCTGACAATCGGCAGTATGGAAGAACAGCAGGCACTGCTAATATAGGGGCAGGAAGGTCACTGGTGCCTTTGTGACAAATAATAGACATATCCCATGTAGTCCTGCTGGATAACACTCACAGGACACACACAGGAACTCATTCAAGCTAGCAGACTTCCTGAATGAACAATGACAGAAGATAGGAAAATTAGACTTTAGTCAAACATTTTATGTGAGCTGTGGGTTCCTCGTGTGCTCAGCCACGAAGCTTCACCTCTCACAGCTGCCCTGCTCTGCACCCACTGAAGCCCCTAAAAACCTTCCTGTGTTGTAAAGCAAGGTTGGTGCACCTCACATACACAGGACTGTATGCAGCTGAATTAAAACTGAAGGTTGTGTCTTGGCTTTAACTAAACCACAAGAATTTCTGCTTTTCTAGGATTAGCTTTCCTGAAACACGTATCTAAGTTTCCTTTCCTATAACATTCCTAGGTTTTAACTTATCAAGATCATTGTAACCTTCAAGGCTGTAGTCAGAAGTTAAAATATCTTTTGGCTAAACATTCAGCTGCTTAAAACAAACAAACACACAGAGCTTGGGTCAAACTTTTCACTGTCAATTAATGATTCTTTCCCCACTTGCATTTCTCCTGCAGATAAGACTGTAGTTATTACAACATAGTTAAACCTGAAACATGAAACCACATCTGTGATTTCTCTGGAGCTCTTTGGAGACTACAACCACAGAAGAATCTGGATTTGTCTGCAGGATTTTTATTTTATTTTCTTCTGAAGCACTGTGGAAAGAGGAGGAGGGGAACCTGAGCTCAGATATATTCCTCATTCACCAACCTCTGTAATTAGCTGTGACTAACTGGCGCCACATGGGGATCCACTTGCAAAGAAAACTTTTGAGAAACCTTCCTCATTATGCAGCATATGCACAAAAAAAAGATGGTCAAGTACTTATTTAATATACTAAAGATTTTCATACAAAATGGGTAAGTCAAGGAGAAGATCAGACATGACTGGAAGAACACCTGGATTACAGATTTAGGCTTCAGGCATTTAAAACATGAATCTGCATGATTCCTGCCAGCACTGCAGGCTGGCCAGGCAAACGAGGGTCCCTGCCTTTTGGAGGGGGTTCAGGCCTTGCCCCAGAGCCAAGCATGTGCTCAGAACACCACCAAGGAGCCAAGAGCTGTATGGCAGGGGCTCAGGTTGAGGTGGGATCACAAGGAAGGTGGCCTGCTGTTTGCTGTGCTGCAGTGCAGATGAGATGAGATCTGTGTGCTGTGAATCCTGGGAGCTGACAGTCAATGGCTGGTTATCCCAGCAAACTTTAAATACCTGCAGGAAAGCCAAAGCCTGCCCTGCAGGTAGGTGGTGTCCTGTCAAGGGGTATGAGAGAGGGATATTTTACTCCTGTTAGTGCCTTTTTTTGCATACATAAGAATTAAATAGAGTCACTCTCAACATCTAAACAATTCAGAAGGAAAGAATTATTCACAGAGTTAGGTGCCTTCTGCAATGTATTTTCATTCCTTACTGTGAGAAACCACTTCCTATCCAGGAAGAAATGTAGATAATGAACTCGAGCTGCACCGTCATGGTTTCACCCCAGCTGGCAACCAACCACCACACAGCCCTTTGCTCATTACCTCTCACGAGGTGGGAGAGAGAATCAGAGGGGTAAAAGCACATACACCCAACTTGTGGTAAATTACAATCAAGCTCAAGTAATTAATAAAGGCTACTGAGTCATTAGTAGCAAAATTTCAGACCTGACCTAATTCTTTTTCCTATAGATCTCTAAGTAAAAGATTTCAGTTAATTCCTAAAACTTCATTTTTAAGTATAGATGGCAATAGCAGAAAGTTATTGGCTGTTGAATAATGCCACAAGGGAGGCATGGATGGAAAATCCACAGGGACTGGTAATGAGAGATTACAAATGATTTTGTCATTTTATGTTTGATGGACCAGAACACGTCCTCACCCCCATGCCTGGCGTGTCAGCTCGTGTGCAGGAGAACCTAATTGAGGCTCAGCTTGTCAGAGCCATGGCACACTTCACAGCATCCCTCACATGCCATCAAACCCTCACAGCAACTCCTGATCCCACAGAAACTCCTGATCCCACAGCAGCTCCTGATCCCACAGCAACTCCTGATCTCACAGCAACTCCTGATCCCACAGCAATTTCTGATCCCACAGCAACTCCTGATCCCACAGAAGCTCCTGATCCTGGCTCACTGACATCTCAGCCCTCACCTCACTGCAAAGCTTCCTCCTCACTTTGGGAGAGCAGCTATGCTGGCACCAGATGTGCCACAGGGAATATCCTCATGGAAGGCAGACACCTGGCCCATCCTTGCTCTCCTCAGTTCTTCATTTCTGCACAGGAATCCCCACAGATCCCCCTCCACCTGGCGTTTTGGAAGCTATGTTTTCTGCAATTAAAAGAATTCTTATGCAGTAGGCTGCAAATTATCTTCTCACCTTGTGCTGCAAGAGATGCAGACATTACTTGACATAATGGCAGGAAGGAGGGAATGTGAAGCTTCCCAACAAGACTCATCCTCCTTTCACAGGTGCATTGGGAGAATCCCTGGACTGGACACACAAATCCATCTGCTTTGAACAGCAGGGAGCTGCAGCCTCAGCAGGTGATCAGATCTCCCTTCTCCCAGTAAGCACTGCATGGCTTTATTATTTTACTAATACATTAAAAAACCCAAACTAACCCACAACAAAAGCACAGCAATGGAGCATCATTTCATGACACAAAAAATCACAACTGCTCCTCAGTGCATTCACCTCAGAAGCAACACTATCACATGAGGAAAGGAGACACAAAGCCACGGCCAAATTCATCCAGGTAATACAGAAATGTCAACTCCTTCTGGAACTTTAGTGCTTTTAAAGGATGGTAACTCCTACAACCTACTTTCATCTCTTCTCTGACTCATGAATTTAATTACCTCATCCTCAGAGTTCAACAACTCAAAAGGTAAATGTACAATGAGACCTTCTAGATTCACATTTTCCTCTTAACTACACCAGTAAATCCATTTATTTCAATAGTTACTTCTAAACAGGATTAGAAAAAAATAAATTATCTCATAGGTCATTATTCCCAAGCATTCATTAATTTTTAAGGCTATCCATTCTTTTAGGAAAGCTTCAATTTTATCTTTAATCCAATGAGTAAAGTGCACAGGAGGCAAAAATCTCAATCTGTCTCCTTCCACAGGATAACAGCTGAGGGAGTGTCCAAAAGGCATCCCAGTGGGAAGCACTTCCACACAACCAATAACAATAACGAAATGCTCTCTATTCCATCAGCATCCAAACCGAGCTCACAGACCTGGCTCACCAGGGAGGGAGGTAGTCCCAGCAGCAGAACAAAGTGGTGGCACAGGCCATGGATGTGCCCCCAGCCTCGCTGCCCTGGGGGACTGCCCCACAAACATCCCCAGAGCTCCTGCCCCACAAACACATCCCCAGAGCTCCTGCCCCACAGACACATCCCCAGAGCTCCTGCCCCAGCCCTCTGAAGGCTGCAGTGGGCTGCTGAAACCTTGCAGGGGAGCAGCAGAGGCCACACTGCCCCGTGGCAGAGCAGCCACAAGCAGTGCCCCTAGTGCAGGACAGGAGGGGCTGCCAGTGCCCCAGCCCCGGGCACACAGCAGCTTGCCAGGGCCAGCAGCACACGAGCCCAGGCCGCTCACTCCACGCACAGAGCGCCCACTGGGACACACAAACAGGGACAAGGACAGCGGGGAGACACAGCCTGTGTCATCCTGGAGACAAAACATGGAGCAGGGCAGGTGCACAATGGATTGAGGAAGCACATTTTGCAAGAACTTCTGTAAAGGCTCTGAAACTTGCCTTCGGTGACACGAAAGACATTTTTTGGTTAGCTCCTTTTTACAGCGAAGATTCAAATGCTTTTTTCATAATGTAACAACCACCAGGAAATGGTAAAGGCTAAATTGTTTCCTAAATGTGCTCATTATATGCAGTGTTGTGACATCAGTGAGAGGCACAGCCCGGGGGCTCCAGCCGAATGTCATTCCCACTAGCACTTACCTGCTGTGCCTCAGTGTCCCATTTAGAAAGGGAGAATAATAACACAGAAGAGAAAGAAGCATCACCGAGCCTGCTTCCTTGGGATTTTGCTTACCCTGCATCTTTTAACAGCTGTAGCTCTCACAAAAGTGAATTTTCAGTACTGCAATTATGTTAGCCATGTTACTGTGTGTACCTCCTTATTACCAGGCTGCACTTAAGTCAGGAAGTCTCTAAGACATAGTTCAGCTATTTCCACAAGGTTACAAAAACCTGAAACCTCGACAACCTGCTGGCTGTTTTGATTGGTTTTGTTTTGCAGGTTTTTCTCTCTCCCCCTTTTAACTTATACTCTGTAACCTCTGAATGCTGGTTATCTAAATGACAAAGCATTTGAGAAGCACGACCCCCCATCTTCCACTGTGTCTGGAGGAAAAGAGCCCATGCAGTGCCTTTTCCCTAGGGAGCAGTCCTTCACAATGAGAAGCTGCAGCATCACCTCACCAGCCAGTGTGACCTGGCATACTGCTTGCACCAAGTCATTCTCAATTTCTACCTCAGACTGTACAAATTGGTCAGTGCAGGTTTTAGTTTAAACTCCTGTCAGATAGAGATTCATGCCTGGATCTGTGAGAGCTATGGAAGGAAGGAAAAATCCAGGACCTTTACTGCTGCCATACATCATGTTCCATGGATGTGCTGATCTGGACCAGATTATCACATAAAACAGGAACAGGACAGGAGCAAGTGCAGCTATAGCCATCCATACAGCTGGTAAATGGTACATGAAAAGAATTCCCTCCTGCATCTTTCCTCTCTCAGTGTCTGCACATCTCTTGCTGCCTCCAGGCTGCCCCAGCTGTTATTGACAGGTAACTGAGCTCTGGTCCCCAAATCCACAGCCTGCTACCTCTGTGGATACCTGTCCCGAATTTCTCTTCTCTGATGCTCCACACCAGCCACTGACACCTTCTACCCTATGTCTGGAATGGTTAGTGATCCTTTTTGGCAGGGGATTGTCCACTCAGTTCACGTGTTTTGTGTTAATAATACCAGAACACCACAGACAGTATTTAAGAAAACTCATCTGTGGGGAAGATGTGTTTTAATAAAAAGAAAAACAGAAAGAAATTGAGTTAAGAAACACATAAAAACACACCAGGGTTTAAGAAACTTCAGAGCAAAGGAGCAGACAGGCAGGAGGTTGAAACCCCAGTAATGTCACAGAGGATCATAAGACCCTGAGGACAGCAGGACACAGAGCACAGGGCTCCCAGAGGAGAGCAGTAAAAAACACAATGAAGCAGAGCAGTGGACACCACCAGGAAGCCAGTGGATGCTGGAAAGGAGAGGAAGGGAGTAGGTGAATTTCTCAAGCTTATGATCCAGACAAGCTGTGCTTCAGTATCCAAATTGCTCATCAAAGAGGAAATTTCCTCCAAACCTTCTGAGGCCTTCCAATCTCTAATTGTGCTGCAATTATTTTATTTAGGGCTTTACTTAATGAGATCTGGGAGATATTTTGATATCCCAAAAATGTGAAAATAATTCGAACTTGACTCAAGGGCTAATTTCATTCTACTTTTTAAAAGAACAGAATTACAAAGGCCTACAAATAGAAGCAAGTATCAGACCTTACATATTCCTGTGCAGCGTATAGCTGGGGCTGGCTTGAAGGGTAGACCTGGTTTAAGTTAGGACCAGGCTCAAATGGATCCATACATCAGGTACATTGTGCTTCCCCACATGGCAGTGGTGTTGCACTGTGGCAGCAGCTCAGACCTTCAGAGTACATCCTGGGCTGGCCTGTAGAACTGCTTCTCATTCTGGAGTGAGAACATTAACTCCTTCATTCCCACACTGCATCCCAGTGAGGGTACATGAGCCCTTGAAGCATCAAAGGATGCTGCAGTGCTGAAAAGAACTTAAACGACTCAAGTTCTTATGGTAAAATTTTGTGGTCTTTGTAAAAGCACAGAGAATCTTAAAATATCTGTCTAATGGAAGCAGCTCTCTGGTCCTGAAGCTCACCACAACATAAATCGAATGTCTGTTCCCAGGAACATGCCAGGGGAAAGAGGAAACAAAGGAAAATAAGAGCAGCTGTCCATAATTTTGATTCAATTTTGCTCAACAACTGTGCATGTTTAAGAATTATGCTTGGATGCTTGATTTCTTATAGTAAGCATGATCATAATATGCTATTGTACCACATCTTAAATTAATTTTCTACATTCCTCTTATTATCTGTGCAGGAAATGTGAATTGACAAAGCTTCATACCCAGGTCAGTCTGGGAGAGGCTTTTACTAGCAGTCCTGCTTCTGTGATGACAACACACAATAAAGTAGAGCAAAAAAAAAAAAGTAAAAGACTTTTTCCCCAACACACACTTAATAGTGCATATCTTCAATCCACTGGGGTACTCTGTGTTTGACATGTCAAAAAGCAAAATCTGAATAGGTCTAATTACATCCAGTAGTTTCTGCTGAATATTGTATATATTTGTAAAAGCAGCAGTAGGAAAATATTAACAGAAACATGTTGGCCTTTAAAACAATTAAGCTATATTTCAGTGGATTATGAAAGAAATGTTGCCAGATATAAGTTAGTATAACAAATAAAACACCCCAAAGTAGTTATGTCAATCTGCCCTATTAGTGAAATTGGTTCTTGCTCCTAAAAACAGCCTCTAGATATTAAATAATTTGGAATGCTCCTTAAAACAGAATTCTTTAGCATTGAGAGTCTCTGTAGTTCCTCCAAAAGGCTATGAGGGTCAGCAGATGTGATAGCTTGTTCATTAATTAATGCCACAGACCAGACAAATTCCAGACATACTTTTATGTACTGTTTCAGCATCATTTTATATGTTTATATCTGCAGCCTGTACTGCTCCTAATATATACAGCATTTAATGACACCTACAGGAAAGGTGTGTCTTTTTTATATTGAGGAGCTCTACCACATAACATCACGAAGAAAAATGTTTGGGTCTTTGTGCCTTTATGTTCTGGATGTGTTAGTTGCCCATGCTTTTCCCATTCTAATTTCCAGAGTTATCAAACCAGTTTGATGCTCCTGAAAAATAAATAAACCAAACCCAAAACAAAGGAACACACTAAGCACAAACCTACATCACAATCACAGGAACTTGAAGGCTTTAAAAAACTCTTTCAAGTGCTTTACAACTAATAAATAATTTAGGATCAGAACAGTCTAGACAGAGCACTGTTTATAGAGGTACTGTACAGAACTAGGTTGGCTAACCCAAGAATAAATTTGCCAGAATATATGCCTAAGTAACTTGCACAAAGTCAATCAGATGGTAGACACAGAATTCTGCCCTCCATGATTCTCACCATTAGTCTTTACCAATAACTCAATTATTCTCAGCTACTCTGATGACTTAAAATAAGACATTGAGATTGCTTATTGCCAGATGGTGCTGTTTATCTATAAATATCATCACTATTTTTATTTATTTATTTTATTTTTATTTATGTTTTGCTCAAAATGCTGGCTAGCATTCCTCAATAAGAAACTGAAACTTTCCAGGATGCCTGCTAGGAAAACCAAACAAGGCTCACATGTATTAAGTCTTCCAGACACGCACAACCCACAATATTTAATTGTAGGAACTTGTAACGTAATCTTCTAAATATTTACAGCAAAGAATGGAAACAGTTAGTTATAATTAGGTTACAGGATACTCCCAGAATTTCTTGTTTGTCTGAAGTCTGTGTTACCTTCCGTTCTAGCTTATTCTTAAAGCTTGATGTAAAGTCTCTTACCCTTACCAACCAGATGAAATCTGAGTTTCCAGTGTCACAATACATGCTTAGCTGGCATTTAGGTACAGTATAAAATAACGTGGCTCGGTCTTAAGCCACAATTTACTAGTTTACAGTTCAATTATAAGTTTTAGGAAATGTCATTTATTTGAAAGTTATGCAGATTTGGTTCATTTTCTGCATTTATTACAGACCTTACTTCATGCATAAATTTAACACCTGGCATACTCAAAATTTCTCCTTTGCTGAAAACCATGATCCAGCTTTGGGGTCTACAGGAAGTTACCAGCTCCTGTCCAGTCTTCATCAAAAACCACTGCTACCTTATTTGCTAAATTCTGTCTACCAACAAACTTTTCCTGTAAAGTCATCTGGGGAAAGGGATGACCATGGATCTCAAAATGCATCTCACACCTCCTTCTCAGCTCAGGAAGCCTCAGGAGACTTGATTGCAAGTGAAGTTCACACAAACAGAAAATGCTATACCTGATTTATACCTGATGCATACAACATGTGCACTTGTGTGTGGATATATTTATGTATATGTATAGTATAAATAAACATTCATTCCCTGCTGCTCTGCTTGTATCAGGGAAACTGAAAAACAACTTGCAGAAATGGTGCAGTGCACTCCCAAACCAATGAGAACTCCAAGTGCTGCAGCACTCAAGCATGGCCACAGTAATGTGAGCAAACATTTTCAGGTTATTACCTGGAGGAGCTGTCTTATGTATGAGCCAATTCAGCAAATCAATTAAAGTAATGCAGTTACTTGATCAACAGATGAGCAAAAAGGGAAAAATATGACAGAAGAGACTGAGGGAAAAACATAAGGGTCATGAAAAAAAAAAGCAGCTGAAAGGACTGGAGAGAGCATTCGGCATCAGAGAGGTAAACAGAGCATTATTTTAATTAAAAAGGATCTGTTTAAGCAATGGGTCACTCGTTTTTGTTGCCTTCAAGATTAAACAAGGAACTCTGATGACAATTGGGTCATTTACACAACATTTCATTTTAAGGCCCCCCACCTCCGTGTTGTCCTTTCAGTGAGGTTTGTGGGAGATGTGGATTACCACAGACTGAAGGAGAGTTAATCTGACTCTTCTGGTGAAAAACTAATAATAATAGAATAATATTTCTAATAATAGAATGACTAGAAACCAATGTAGCAGAACTTCTGCATCTGTGTCAGTTATTTGATCATCAAAATATCATTCATGTTCATCCCAGTTCTCACCTTGAGGGAAAGAAGATTTGACCCCCACGTCTCTCTGAGGCTACACCTAATTCCTCTCAAGAGTGTTAGTGAAAAATAATTAAGTGGAAGCAAACAACAGAACAATGATGCAGGGAAGATGTCTTTCTCAATGACCACCAGTCAAAATTCCAGATTTTATTAAAAGCCTGAGTTGCCTCCCAGAGGACTGCAGTGTAGCTCAAAAGGCTGATGGAGCTGCTCCTCCTGGAACCCCAAAGCAGCAGCTCCAGCCAGAGGCACCATGCAGTGGGCAGCAGCTGGTGGCTGTGGTGCTGCAGTGCAGAGCCACAGAATGGTTTGGGTTGGAAGGGCCCTGCCCAGCTCCAACCCCCTGCCATGGGCAGGGACACCTCCCACTGTCCCAGGCTGCTCAGATCCCATCCAGCCTGGCCTGGAACACCCCCAGGGATCCAGGGGCAGCCACAGCTTCCCTGGGCAGCTGTGCAGGGCATCACCCCCCCCACAGTGCAGAATTCTTCCCAGCATGGAATGTAAGCCTCCCTTCTGTCATCTGCAGCTGCTCCCCCTTGTCCTGGCACTTCATGCCCTTGTACAAGTCCCTCTCCAGCTCTCTTGCAGCCCCTGTGGGCACTGGAAAGCTGGAAGGTCATCCTGGCTGTTCACTCTTCTCCAGGGTGAACAGCCTCAACTCTCAGCCTATCTCCACAGGAGAGGTGCTCCAGCCATGCTGTAGTCTCACAATTACACATTCACCCCTTGGGTTATTATATACTCATATTTTTTAAAACCATGCATTCCAAGAAAAGTTGTGAGCTCATATTACAAGTTCTCAGCTGAAGTAAATTTTTTACTGATGAGTTACCAGCCTATGAACTGGTGGTTTATAATAGAAAGGCAGACTGACATTTAAATAGAGTGGCACTAGAATAATGGCTTTACATTAGTATTTTATGGGAGGCTGAAAAACCACAGAGTTAACATACTGTATTTTCTGGCAATAAAAAATCTTTTGAAAACAAAAGGTCATTTTATTTGATAATGTAAATGAATTAGATTTGTATTGTATGGCCAAGAGAGTAAAGGAAAGATTAATTCTTAGAGGAGAAGTCAATATATCAGGATGGCTAGGATTGGTTTGGTTTTAATTCCTTAAGCATGCTGTAAAGCCTCCAGTTCACAACCCACAGCCATATATTGCTGTACACTGGGGGTTTTAATACAGGCCCTGGGCTTCAGTCTGATCTGATAAAAATCTGAAACTTGCAGTAGGCCATTATGTGGGCAAACTATTCATTTTATATTCACCTCCTTGTCGTGTCAGTGCAGAGGTCATCTAAAGAGGGGGCCTAATTAATCAAACTGTCAGAGCCGATGAGGAGGAGCATGTTAATGGGACTTTTATTTCACCCTGGAAAGCAGTGGTCTGACAGGAACCAGAAAATATAGCCTTGATGTTGCTGTTTATTAGCAATGCTGAGATCAGTAGTAATAGGTGCCAAGCAGCCTATGTTTGATAAAGCACTGGATGTCAAGAACCTGCACCAACCAGAAATCAGACAGACAAGAGGCAAGGATCACCATATACTGATGACAGCTACTGAGCACAGGTAGGGCTTGGGTGTGAGCACAGAACCTGAGCCTGCACAGGACACATTCTCTTTCTTCAAAAGTAAATTAAAAAAAAACCAAAACCCCAAACCCAAACCAAACAACCCCTTGCCCTCAAATATCAAAACCCATCAGCTATTTTCCTGCACTTAGAGGTGAGGCTTTATTTATTTTATTTTTCAATATTTATTTATTTTGCAATATCTAATGCCTATCTGGCTTGCCTACTAGGCAAGCACAGTGGCACAGAAAAAACCCTAAATTTGGTGCAAGAGTGCCGAACTGAAAGGATTGTCTTGGTGGGAGGCCACGGTGGTGCAAGGCCAGCACAGCACTGCTGCCCTCTGAGGGTTGTCAGGACTGTAAATGCTCCAAGAGCAGCACAAGAGCTGGCAGGACCCAAGCCAGACCTATGCAGGATGCACCAGATGAAGGAAGCACAGCGCTGGCAGGAGTCAGGGCTGTGCACCTCTTGCCTGTGCCAGATTGGGCACTCAATGAGTTCAGCCCTGGTCCCACAAAACACAGTGGTAATGCTAAAATATACACAGCAAGGATTTAATTTCTTGCCCAAAACCTTCCTCCAAAATTGATGTTCTTAACAAAAAATGCATGCCCAGAGTAAAGAAGAAAACAAGGATATCTAAAAGGGAGTGAGTGGGAGATATAAGAGATGCTCAGTTTTTGAAGGGCACTGGACTCATTTTAGCAGCAGCCAAGGCATTTGCTGCGTGGGTGATATATGTAAAATTTTAAATTAATTATTTTAGTAATGCTCCCCTACATGATTTCTCAGACTGCAATGTATTTTATACTTCAGGCCATGAATTAACTACTTTCCGAAGCCATTTTAATTATTTTTCCCCCCCAACACCATTATTTCCAAATGAATAGAGAGCTAACATTAAATAGCCTTCTAAATAGAGCTGCAAGAATCTACTCCTGTAGGATAAAGCACTTGGAATCACTACCCTAGCAATACCCCCAAAAAGGTTTAAGCAGCTGAAAGGAAATATATTGCCAAAGGGAAACCTCAGACAGTAACAGGGCATGCAGGTCCCCAGCTGAGTCAAAAATTTTCTTGGTGGAAAAGGAAAGCTACAGTGGTTTTGGCTGCTGCCATGGATCCAAATACCCTCATCCTGAGTAGCTTTCTCTTTTCTCCATTGTCTGAGCTTTCCTCTTGGAGCCAGCAGTACTGGAAGCGGAGTGGAATGATCCAGAGCCAAGCTGTGTGCCTCTGAGCGGGGCGGCTCAGCCTCCCGGGCTGCTGTGCGCATCCCAGAGCATCCACAGGCTGGGACAGGCAGGAGCTGGGGACAGCCCTGCCTTCCCTTCCCTGCTGGGAACACTGCTCCTGGCAAGTGCACAGGCACAGTTCTATCTACAGAGGCTACAGGGAGACGCTGGCAGAAAGGTGTTTTAGCAAAACATCCTGCTTCTCTCCTGAGCCTGCCCTGCTCCTCCCTGCCACAGGCACCGCTCTCTTTTGGTGGCACTGATGAGCCTGGGATGAGACACTGACAACACCCTCGTGGACAAAAATGGGAACATCTTTTGGGTTATTTGGTCTTTCAGGGTTCAAAACTTCAAGCAGCCCAAATACAGGACTGGAGAATTATAGTACTGGGTTCAGGACTGGTTGTTCAGGGCAGTTCCTGCTTCCCTGACAGCAAAACTCACAGCTTTACTGTCAAACTACAGCTTTAAAGAGAACAGTGCACTCCTGCTGTATAACAAATATATGAAGAACAATAAAGACACTCTTCCCGTCCTAATCTTCTGCTGTTGACAATGCCCTTTTGAACAGTTAAAATTATATTTTCCCTTACACTTACACGTTTTCTAATTTAAACACTAAGGCACACCCCCTATACTTCACAGAAAATACATTAGATTGCAAATATATGCAGAAAGTTAAAATGTAGTTAAAATAACTACCTTTTAAAGCTTTAGATGGCTGCTTTCAAAGCTACAAGAAAAATAAATGTTGATGCGTAAAATCTTAATGGTTATGGGCCGCATTTTTATATCTCTCAGTGGCAGTGGTGTTAAAAACATTAAAGTCAGTTCACTATTAGCAAATGGAATAGTACAAAAATTTGGGACTATGTTGTACTTCAGTACTTTTAAAGTACTGAAGAGGGTATTCTGTCATTGCCAGTGTATTAGCCATCACCATGACATTCTGTTAGTGTAATGATTTTATTACCTATATTGTACTATTAGCTTATTGGAGGGGAGGTCTGAATTTTTTGTAATGTCACACCTTCATTTACAAACACTGTGTAGTCGAAGTATGACCACAAATCTCCTGCTTCAAAGGCTTTGCAAGAGTGTATTCCTAAAATGCCTGCCTAACTTCATGGAGATATTGCTCTCATTTTGAAACAAAAGAAAACCTGCACGTAAATCCCAATGACATTGCTACAGGAACCTTATTTACAGTATGATTAAAAAATGGTCCTTTCTTACAGCCTCATTAAATCTAAGCCTCATTTAACTACTAGGACATTTTTACAATGGGTTTACTGACATACCATGATAAATGTCTGTATAACATCCTTCAACAATAGCCCCGACTACAGCCATAACCACAATGTGTATAAACACTGCATCAGCTCTAACAATGCTCTGTCCTGAATAGTAGGAAGTGAAGTACCACTAAACACATTTTTACTAAACCCCACGGCTCCAAACCTGAGTTTTGCTTTAGGTTTTTTCATTGGCTTCTCTTTTGTTTTGGGGGGGGCTGCTTTGCTTTGCCTTCTCAGTGAGAAAAGAAACATTCTCTTTAAAATTACAATAATTAAGATGTTAAACTTTTAAAATATTACAGAACTCTTTGAAATTCTGACCTAGGCAGAAAGGTTTCCTGAAATTTGATTCTTTGGAGATAAAAGGGTTGGCAGCCGGATGAAAGCAGCCCTACCCTTTTTTCCATGTCAGAGAAATGAATGGAACAGCTTATGAATACATATAATTCACTCATTCAGGAGCCACGCTGGTGCCTATTTATCCTGAAATATCAGTGTTAGGTTACTGTGCAAAGCAACATCACTGTGAGCTGGCATCGACTCCATCCACAGGAACAATGAGGTTTTTGGAGATTTAACAAACTTTTCAAACTTCAGGGCAAGGTAAGGAATTAAAACACATTTCTATGGGAATCATGCTTTCAAAACACCTCTATAAATGGTTATCCACTGTAACTTACTCCTGCAAGGCACAGCGACCAGGAGTACCAGAATTGTACAACAAACTAAAACTGAACAGGCTCAAATGCTTTCCTGTTCATGGCTGGCCTCTGATTTAATTTCACATCAAATGATATCACAAAGCTGGACATGGTAAACCTACAGTATTTTCACTGGAGACTAGGGCCTGACATTCTGTCTAAATGAAATTTCCCAGTTGTCCCAAACACTTTTTATCTTATTTCCATGCTAGCAGTTTGAAATGTCACTATGCATTGCCACAATGACAGATGAGCAAAGGCACAAGAAAGCAACAGAGCTGCTTTCTCCAGTGAACCATGCCTGGAAAATGTGAAAATTCACTTTTGCCCCTGGCTCCTGGCCCACTCCCAGGTATTGATGGTAACAGGGGGAAGCTCTGTAATGTGGCTTCATGCAGGTTGAAATATAGAGCATGAGTTAAGAAAACTTTGTATGTCTGTATATACATACTCACAACATTATTAAACAACACCACTAATGGTCAAATCCTGCAAATACTTTTGACTTTATTACCACAGGTTATCAGACACTGACAGCAATAAACACCTTGGGATACAGGAGATTAAGTCACGTGGCCATAATACATATTTTATGAGGATTAATAGACAGACCTAGATGGTAGTGGTAAAAAAATAAACATCCTTCAGAAAACATTTTTGTAAGAGATGATGCCTCATGCTCACAGGGATTTCAGAACCTACAGATATCCCTTCAGTGACAGCAGGGAGGAGACCACAGTAACATTTCTCACTGCTGTAACTCACGTATTTCTATCAACTACAGGGAATTGTTCTAAGGACAACTTCATGACCAAACTGTGAACTAGGGTTTCTCTTTGCTAAATCCCTTTTTCCTGCTGTAGTGAAATAATAATCTTCTGCCTCTAAAATGTAACTCCTTTATATAGGCTTGCTCATGTCATAGAGCTGACAATCAGTAGAAGAAAAATAGATGGGGTTGTATTACCAATTAACACCTAGATATTGCTTACTCTCTCCCATTGGAGTCACTGCTCACTCTGCCACTCGTGTTTGCCTCACCTCACCAGACAGGCAGAGCTGCCACTCCCTGCAGGGATTCCCTCTGTGTGGTGCTGACAGAGCAGGGAGCACTGGTGTGCAGCAGCCTCCACCAGCAACACCCCGCGCCTGCATCAGCGTCTGGGAAATGCTGCTCTCACCCAAGTCAGGGCTCCACATTTCACCCATGATTTATTTTTCAATAAGTCATCTCTTGCTGTCCTGCTCTTTGATATTGCTTTGCTTCTGAGAGCACAGAAGATACGAAAAGCTGCATTTCTATTAGCAGCATGCACTTTAAAACTTCGCATGCTACCCTCTTTATAAGGCCCTGCTGCCTTCCATTCTCTAATACAAGCTGTTACTCAGCCCTCTCCTGCCTTCATCATCAGAAGAAATCATTTTGACTAGCACAATAAAACCCAGAGGTCACCACGATGTCTTTTATAAGCATTAGGAAACAAACTTTTTAGTAGAAGGTAGGGTAAAATTCAAGCTCTGCACCATATCTTGGCTACATTCCCCTGAAGAAGTTAATCTGTACAACTCTTTTCTTTAAAAGTACAAAACCGAGGCCCCAGATGGCCAGAATTTTCCATGACTGAGATGATACAAATGAGTTATACCATATTTTGGGGATATATTTTCAGAGCATAGTGGGATCCCATTTGAAACCTCCCTCTTCCAGGGATGCAGGAGATTACACCTGCCCTCAGAGACCCACAGCCAGAGCCATTTCCTTACCTCACCATTCCCTTGCTACATCTGAGAGAAAAAAGGGCAAAGGGAAGACTGCTGGGACGGTGACTTCAGTTTATACAACACTCCAGTGGTTAAAAAAACTTCCTCAGAAAGTTCTCATTCAGGAGGTATGAACAAAGTACTCTTTAAAAACCAAACAGAAAACTAGAGGAACAGCCTTGACATCTCCTAAGGCCAGTACCTGTATGCATGCATGCAGAGACACACTTACATGCAGCATAGCCCATATATTTAGTCATATCTGCCTATATACACATATAGACAAGAGGCTGCATTATATGCTGTGCAATTGCAATCAAGCAATGAAATCAGCATGATGATTTGGCATGGTGAAGTAGTTTGACACACTTTGCATATCAAAACATACAAGCCCTACCAAACTTTGTTCAAATTGTTAGAGCAGCTCGACTTCTGCCTGCAAATATGATCTTATAAAAGGGAGAGCAGAATTCATTGCTGTGTCTCTGCCTAGTTGCTTAATTGCAACATGCATTTGGCCAGATGAATTAGCCAAGTGTTTAAAATACAAGCAATGTCTGTCAGTCATTCTTCCACAGTGTTTAACATTTTGCAATGCTTACACCACTGTCATGACACTCTTACAGAGGTAGCTTTATTTCTTACAATGATGCATCAGGACCAAATATGACCTGTTTCCATTAGCTACAGTGCATGCAAGTCTAATAATATTGGAGCTAAATTCAGCTGTTCAGAAGTCAAATTTTTGGTGCAAGGCAGGTTCCCTGTCTCCATTATGGGCTACAGAGACAAGCCTTTTTTGCAAAGGGTACAATTAGTTCACAGTTCAATGTGTAAAGCAGCTGGGATGGATTGCAGGTGCTGCTTTCAGTCTCATTTAATGAAAACAGAGAGCTGAGGAACTCTTGCTTAGTTTCACCCTGTAACTTTAAAAGAAAAAAACAGTATCAAGCCTCCAACCCCAAATTTACTGTACCTTAAGGGACATGATACATTATATAAAATAAAGCTTCTGCAAAAATGTGGTGAGATAGATGTTTGTTCACATGAGTATGCACATATATATACAGCACATAAAATCTGACACCAAAAAAAATATATATATATATATCAACTTCTGGCAATATTGAAAACCCTTCAGCAGCATGTTTCTTGTGTGCAATGCTTATAAGAAGGCAACTGTGATACTGCTTTTAAGCTATTTTAATAAGGGCCCTTGACAAGCTTCACATAAAATATTCAGCATTGATGTTTTCAAGTCCACACAATTTAACTTAAAAAGCTCTCTTCTTCAACCCACATTATAAATGGGTTTATTATAAAGGTGGAGTGTGGACTAGATGTTTCCCTTACCATTCCCAAAGCATGACTGTATTGGGCTGCATCACAAGCACAAGCAGAAATTGGAAAACAATTTCTTTTTGAATTAAAATTATTTATTTAATGTTTTGATAGTTTTTAAGAAATTCAGAGGAATTTCACATACTGTTTCAAATAGTTGTGTTTACATTTCCAAAAGGAACTGTACAGCTGAAAAGCAGTCAGAATTAGAAGGGTACTCTATTAATTTAGTCCTCTAGTATGAAACTTTATTGCCCATGCCTTTATTGGAAAGAACTTGTCTTCCAAAGTAACTTTTGAAATTACATCCTTTCTTTGCAGAACTGAGCAAATGGTACTGACTTCAGAGGGAGCTGACTTTCATCCTTAAACTTTTACTTTTCATCTGCATAATGAACAAATAATCTGCTCAATGTAAGGAAGTTCTTTAAATAAGACACTAAAATAGTGGAAAACATGGAAAACACAGCATTCACATGACTTTTTAGACTATAACTGCAATGAAGGATCCTTTGTAGGCATAAAGAAAAAGCCCTTTTCGAGTTCTAACAGGCCTGGGGATTCCAATTTATTTTTTCTGAGCTCTTTAGATGCCCAAGCTGGCATCCAGATGAGACATGGTTGAGCCTGCATGCTGTATTTCACAATGTAAATCTGCAGTCCTAAGTCAGGCAGAATTCCAAGTATAGTATTTAAATTTTTCTTATCTGTTGTCTAAGAACTTCAGGATCAAACACATCTGAGATAAGTGGGAAAATCCTATTGGCTTCAATGAGCTTTGGCTGAGACCAGAGTCAGAAAGTTATCTAGGGCTGAAAAATGCATCTAGTGAGTTCTAGGCCACTTTTGTAGCTCAGCACCAAAACTTCTAGTTTTTTATCTCAACTTTTCTACATTTCAATCGCAAACTTTACTAATCAGACATTTTCTTTATTCAAAAATCTAGTATCTCTTTTCTGCTCTCCTTCTCCCCTCTTCCATATTTGGTACATTTGGGAATTTTATCATTTTCAATAGAACTTATGATAAAATAGTGACCAGTAACACTTTTAACTTCTTCTAGTGTTATGCAAAGATATTTTAACTGCTGCTGAACTCAAGCTATAGGAAATGGTGATTTTAAAGTGAACTTGGTACAGACATTGAAATATTCCCTATAAATATTTTAGATGGTAATTCTATTCTTCCCAAAGAGAAAATGACTTAATTATCAGGGGCTTCTGCTCACACTATTCATGGGAGCAGATATACTTTTTAGCATATTTAAAGATACTAAATTATGAAAAGCAGTTCACATAGGGTAATTATTTGATAGTTCATTATGATGAACAGTACATTTATTTATAATAAGTGCCATGTTTTATAGCATGATACCAAAATCAGACACCACTTCATAGCCAGAAGTGTCTCCTTTGGCACCACTGGAGTGAAAATCCCTGCAGCCTGTTAGTGCAGTCCTGCTCAGATCCAGACACACTTCTCTTTGCAGTATCAATACTGAGCAGCCACTGCAATCAATCCCTTGCCCAAAGCCTCCTCCTGGGTCAGTGTGCTGTCTCACAAGAGCTACGTGTGCTGTGCACATGGGTAAATACACTTTGCCATTCTCTGTGTTTTATAATCTACCATTTAACCTTTAAGCATGTGTTTACCAAAACCTCTACAGGCACAATGGCTTTCTTTAGCTGGAGAACACCAGGCACACAAGGCAAGGTTTATACAAGGTTTTAACTTCTGCTTGACTGCAAAATATATCAAAACAGTCTCCTTGTTTATCTTGGGGGGGAACAACGTTCCTCTGTCTTCTCATCTCAGATCTGACAGTCATTTACAGAGACTGAGACTTCATCTCCCTCTGAAAAGAGGAGAGGTCTGCCCAATGATTTAAAGTGAATCAAGATTTAATTGAGGTGAATATTGGCAAGACATTTACTGCAGACTTATTGCAAAACACATTTCATTAATGGCAACGATACTAAAACATTGGCAATCCATAAAGGTGAAATCAGAAAGACTAGACAGAATGCTCACAGAAGTCAATGGAAATAAGGTCTGGACCTCAGTTTGCTTACAAAGCAATGCCTTCTTTAGAGTTAGGAAAATTTTACACAAAAGATTAGTGGCATGTTACCTATTATTTACATAAAATCCCCATAAAAATTGCAAAATAGTAGATATGAATAGTGAAAACAGAGCAAGGGAGAGGAAGGAGACCAAAGACTGTTTCCACAAGCACACTGATTCTGACACTCACTCAGGGGAGCTGCTTCTAACAAGTGAAAATTTTCACACCACAATTTGCAGGACGGACTTATCTGCCTACTTTCAGCAAGCCCACTGCATATTTGAGAAATCAAGCCCAGAAACCACAGTGTGCAGAGTTTAGTCTGAGTTTTACCATCAGCCTTTCCCCCTGCACAGCTCCCCAGGCACAGTGTGTCTGGCCAGGAGCCACGGAGCAGCAGCACAGCACAGACCTTGTGCCCAGGGCCTGGGAGCTCCTGTGCTGCTCTGCTGCCTTCCAGGCAGCTGTTTCAGGGAATCACCACGCTCGTGCAAAAAAATCTACTTGCTGGGACAGAATATCAAAACGAGCAGTTTATGCCCCTTTGCAAAGTTTGCCCTTTCTTGTCAGCTTTTGCTGAAGTAAAAATGAATTCACCTGAAATATAACCACCAGAGTGAGGTGAGAAGAAAGTGCAATATTATTAGGACCACAGTGAAAGCTGAGATATGAAAGTCACAACCCCCTCCACCCCCACTATTTATTCCAACTAGAATAACACCTTTGCTCACACCGATATTCACCTTCTTGTCACTTGAAGAGAAAGAAAAGTCAGACCAACTTTTAAATGAACTTTCATACCACACCTCCAGAAATGATTAATACCTCTTGAAAGGACAGTTAAGAACAGCAACAAAAGAAAAACCTAGATTACTGTAAATGGGCACAATTTCTTCCTGAGCTAACCTCAGACAGAAAGATTTAATTGACCATGTTGTAAGATCAGCTGCTACAAAATTCTGATTATCTAAGGTTTTCAGTGCACAATTCAGCATGATGCTTCTGTATGAAAGGCCAGTGCCTGTGACAGAATCACAGAATTAACTAGATTGGAAAAGACCTTTGAGCTCATTGAGCCCAAGCCATGACCCAACACCACCTCATCAACCAGACCATGGCACTGAGTGCCACATCCAGCCTTTCCTCCAACACCTCCAGGGATGGTGACTCTCCCTGGGCAGCCCATTCCAGTGCCCAACCACCTTGAAGAAATTCTCCCTAATATCCAGCCCTAACTTCCCCTGGCACAGCTTAAGGTGGGCTGAAAAACATAGAGACCTTCTGTTACAGAAATAAAAGAGGCAAACAAGAAAATCTGTGAGAAATCCCCGGGGAAGGCTGCACTGCAGTGCCTGTTTGCTGTGGCCTGAATTCATCAGCACCATCCATGTCCAGGAGCTCCCTCTGACTCTCAAGAGCACTGCAGCTTTCCAGAAGGTGCCCCTGGACACAAGTCCATGGTGCTCATCTCTGCTGGCATTAGCTGTGCTCTAGAAAGCATCACAGAGCTCCAGAAGCAGAGGAATACTGAATTTTACTGGGTGTGCAGGGTTTGTTTGCAGTGAGTGGGATGGCTCATTATTATTTGTTGCTAGTTTTCATAATTCATGATGGAAGAATGCTGATGCCTCTACTTTTTTATTGCTTACAAAAGAAATTTGGTCTCCAAAAATATTTTAGACTTTACTGATTGGTTGCTTTGTTGCACAAATTATTTTAAATAAGGTCCCATGGAAAAGGATATTTTGGAATACACAATTAGAATAATTAACAACTAAAATCAAAACCAAAGGTGGAATGCCATTCAAAATATTCAGCATGTTGTTGGTGCAACCTTCTCACATTGTGTAGCAAAACATAAACCCAAGTGTCACAAGCAGCTGCCACCCCTGGTACAACAGGGGGAGAAAAGACCCTTCAGTAAGCAGAAGAGTAGCTTGACATGTGGCTTCTCTTCACAGACTTGCAGCAGGCAAGCAAAAAACAAATGGTGGTAGCAAGACAAACTTACATGTCTGATTTAATTCACATGGATTTTTATTTTGAGTTTTTACCTAACAAATTCTAGTTGGTATAAAGTACATTATTATTGTTTTGGACAGCTAATTGTTTTTAACATTCACCCTAAAGATGTAACTACCCACATTAAGTCCACACTTACAATAATATAATAAAATCATTAATACCCAAAAAAGAGCAATATTTACTTGTTCCTGAAGGTAAAGTCAAGCCACTTAACCGAAATAAGTCTCAGAATAAACTCTTAGAATTACAGTTTGCTGGAAAATTTTTTACAGGATTCATTTCTGCTATTCTCGAAGATAATACAATTTTAATTTTAGTTCATATAAGTAGTACGTTAATGATTGATTAAAATGAAAAGGAAAAATCCCCAAAAAACTGTGAATCAAAAAAGGAAAAATACTACCTACAATTTATGAATAAAAACTAACTATAAAACACTATGTCCATTATTTCTCTAATCTTGAAAGACTGGCTTGACCAGGAACAATAGATTAGTTTAAAAAGCTGAGACAAAGGTAATAATTTATTTTATAAGATAAAATTTGCTGTAATGAACTTTTTCCTTATGCATTTACAAGTCCTAAGCTAGTTTCATTCTGGTAAGAGAATGCATTTTAAAACATTCTCTGTGTTCATTTGTAAATTAATTCCAACAATTTGCATCAAAAGAAAGCTGAAATCCATGAAAAAAACAGATTAAAAAGCATAATTCATTACTTTATAATAAGCAAATATTTAAGTGTATATAAAAGAAGAGCAAAAATATTAATGTATTACGTTTTTATGCTGCCACTTAATTTGAGTCAGTAGCATACTGTCCCAAGTTTAAAAAAATGACGTTGCCAATTATTGACACTCAATTTTCTTCACATAAATAATCTCTTGCATATTTTTAAGAGGTAAAATAGAAAAAAAACCAGGAGCAAAATTAATTACAAAAATTAATTGCAAAAATCACTTAGGCTTGACCCAGCCCAACCTGTAAAAAAGGAAGAACTCTTTCCCAAAGAGTAGGATTTATTTCTATCTGCTCCTGAGGCTTTTCTCCCAGCAGTGCTGTCTGCCTGATCTCAGGGCAGCTGCCCTGCAGTGCCACCCAAGGCTGCAGCTCCCACCCAGAGCCTGTCCTCGCTCTGCACCCCAGCCCTGCTCCCC